>PVHX01002588.1:15391-121418 GCA_004024805.1 Geosciurus inauris | reverse complement strand
GGCATGTACCATGACACCTAGCTATTCTTTTTTATTGGCATAAATTTAAAAGGTCATTTTTTACAAACAAGATATTTCTGACTCTCAGGGCACTCTTGTTTCATTCATTCCTAAATGTATAGGTCTTCTCTGAGGAATTAATGAGTTATGATGACATAAAATACTAGTGATTTGCCTGAACTTGTTTGTTATCTGTGAAACAAATGACCAAAAAGCTTGTATGTGGATAGTCACTCTAAGTTCTTCACACCAGAATTAAGTAGCATTATGCATAATTCCTACTTGGCCAATATATCTGTTAAATGTGTTCTCCTTGTACTGGAAGAAATTTGTAATCTGATTTTCACAAAAGCAGTTTTAACAGACCAGAAGTTCATCTCTCCTTTTATGTTTTACACAAGTGTTTTTTCTCTACATCACTTTCTTTGTGAGAATCATTTTCTCAAGAATTGCTGCAAGTGTAAGATTATAGCTTAAAACAAAATGGGACAAAACTTAGCCAGAGTCTCTATTCCTTTCATTTTTTTAATTTTTGGCAGTGCTGGGGATTGAACCCAGGGCGTCTTACACACTAGGCAAGCACTCTAAGTTACATCCCAATCCCTCTATTCTTCTCTAAATTCCATGACAAATTTGAAAAATTAAAGAACTACATTGTTCTGGTCTATTAGGTATTAACAGCTGTACTCAAATTTAACAATTAACCCAGCACAGTGGCACATGCCTATAATCCCAGTCACTTGGGAGGCAGGAAGATCACAAGTTCAAACCAGCCTGGGCAATAGCATAGACATATTCTTTTTTTTTTTTTAGTACCAGGGATTTAACTTAGTACCCAACCACTGAGCCACATCTCCCCAGCCCTATTTTGTGGGTTTTTTTTTTTTTTTTTTCAATACTAGAGATGGAACTCAGGGGCACTCGACCACTGAGCCACATCCCCAGCCCGATTTTGTGTTTTATGTAGAGACAGGGTCTCACTGAGTTGCTTAGCACCTCACCATTGCCTAGGGTGGCTTTGAACTCGCGATTCTCCTGTCTCAGCCTCCCTAAGTGCTGGGATTATAGCGTGAGCCACCGTGCCCAGCTATAGACACATTCTTGAAATAAAAAAATAGAAAGGGCTGGTAATGTAGCTAAGTGGTAAAACACCCCTGGGTTCATTCCCCAATGCTAAAGTGGGGAAAATTTACAATTTATAGCATTAAGTAGGAATCATGGCTGGGGTTGAAGCTCAGTGGTTAAGCTCTTGCCTAGCACATGTGAGGCACTAAATTTGATCCTCAGCACCAAATATAAATAAATGAATAAATAAATAAAGGTATATATAAAAAAGGAATCATGTGAGGCTGGGATGTAGCTCAGCAGTAAGTAGAAGAGTGTATGGTTAGCATGCTCAAGGTCCTGGGTTTTGGGTTCAATCCCCAGCACCACAAAAAAAAAAAAAAAGTTCCTGGGTTTGATCCTCAGCACTGGAAAATAAAAATTTTAAAAGGGAAATGATGTGAAACATTTCTCTGTGACTGTTAATATAAAGTTAAATACTCAGAATTTGAGCCAAATCAAATGTCCAAAAATCTCTGTAGTTAGTCTAAATGTTCAATAAAAGTAAAATATAGATCCTATAGCAGATAAAAGCTAAAGAATGGAGATGTCTGAGTAAATATCTCATAATCTTTAATTATTTAGAATAATTAAAATAATGAAAAACATACTAAATACATGTATATATTGTGTGGGGGTATGTTTGGAGAGGGGACTGCTATTTTAGAACCACATGAGGAAAACTACCAGGCATGGCTCAGAGAAATTGGACCAAGTCAAGCTGGATCTGGTACCACCAAATTATTTTTTAACTCAGTTTCAGTGTACTCACAGTAAAAAAGCAAAAAATAAAACAGGGATAATCTCACAGATTGTAGAGACTAATCTAAATTCATTAGTGTATAAACACAGGTCAGGGGCTTGCTAAAGAGCATGCAACAAATGAGGGTTTTCAACTTGTATTGCCAAGAGATTGGAAACCACTTGAGAAGCAGGTAACACAAGAAAAAAATTTTTGTTTGCTGAACTATTAGAAGAGTGAGTATGTGGGTACACCAATGAATACAACCATTGTCAAAAAACAAATAAAAAAAACCCAGGAAGACAATTTGCCACTTATTCTTTTTAATTGCATAGTCCTCTACTACTCAGCTAAATTCTGTTTCCCATTTCTCATGCATGCTATTATCATTTGCCTTCCTTGGAAGCAAATTAGAACAACTCCAGTCTGAGAAAAAACACTGGACATGTTTGTGACCGAATCCAGCTGAACTAAAATTGAAGAAATCTTTTTTTCTTTTTCTTTTTTTATCGGGGTGGGGGTGCTGGGGCTTGAAACCCAGGGCCTTGCACATGCTAAGCACACTTTCTACCACTGAGCTATTATCCCAGCTGAAGAATTCTTCATTTTTTTTTTTTTTTTTTTTGGTACCGGGGATTGAACTCAGGGGCACTCGACCACTGAGCCACATCCCCAACCCTGTTTTGTGTTTTCATGTAGAGACAGGGTCTCACTGAGTTGCTTAGTGCCTCGCCGTTGCTGAAGCTGGCTTTGAACTCACGATCCTCCTGTCTCAGCCTCCCTAAGTGCTGGGATTACAGGCTTGAGCCACTCGCCCGGCTTAGGAATTCTTCATATTAATAGAATAAAACAAAGGAATTACAGGATGTTTTTTTTTAAAGGAACATTCTTTAATACCACTGAGTACAGTGGTATTTACCACTTTTAATACAGAAAGACTTCTTTTTAAATTAATTAGCTGGGCGCAGTGGCATATGCTTGTAATCCTAGCACTTTGGGAGGCTGAGACAGGAGAATCGAAGTTCAAAGCCAGCCTCAGCAAAGGCGAGGCACTAAGCAACTCAGTAAGACCCTGTCTCTACATAAAACACAAAATAGGGCTGAGGACATGGCTCAGTGGTTGAGTACCCCTGAGTTCAATCCCCAGTACCAAAAAAATAAAAATAAAACTTTATTTATTTATAAGTGAAGTTTCTGCTACTCCACCAAAATCTTGTGCTCCACAGACACTTGTGGAGAGAGCTGATGGCCTTAACTGATTTGATGACTATCACTCCCCCATCCTCTTTAATGCTTTCTTTAATATGATTTCTTTCCTATTGACCAAAACTTATTTTTTTAATGATATTCACCACCCAAAGTACATATTTTATAAGTGGAAAAAGGCTAAAAGTTTGCAGGTCATTTCAAAACTTTAAAAAAATTTATTGACAGAATCTTAGGCTGGAATAATGGTTGAATGGCAGCTCTAAAACTATTTGAGGTTCAATTTCTAGCTCCACCACTATTAGCTGTATGATTTTTGTCTTAGTTATTAACTTCTCTTTCTCTCATTTTCCTTGTCTATAAAAAGAGAATGATTAGAGCTGGGGATGTAGCTCAGTGGTAGAACTCTTGCCTAGTATGACAAGGCCCTGGGTTTGATCTCCAGAGGCATATTACAGTAGATAAAACTGAAGTCCTAAGAAATTGAGAAATTTACTTGTTAATGTTAGATCATACAGCTACAAAGGGGCATAAAATGTGGGATCAGAATATTTTTAATTGAGATATAATTTGCAACCGGGAGCAATGGTGCATGCCTATAACCCCAGCGACTCAGGTGGCTGAAGCAGAAGTTCAAAGCTAGCTTCAGCAACTTTACAAGGTCCTAAACAACTTACTAGACTCTGTCTCAAAAAAAAATTTTTTTAAATGGGGTGGAGATGTGGCTCAGTGATTAAGCACTTCTGGTTTAATCTCCTGTCTCCCCTCAAAAAAAGAGATAATTTACTTTCAAAGTGTATAGTTGAGTTGTAGAGACCTGTGCAATCATCATCACTAATTCCAGAATATATTCATTACCCCAAAAGAAATTCTATACTAACGGTGGGACCAGAATTTCTGTTTCACTCAGACTCCAAAGATCATCGCATTGTTATAGCCTTTTGTGGATATTACAAGGTAAATAAAACTTAGTGTTTATATGTCTAAATAATCAAATTTATCAAGTACTTAGTAGGACTTTGCATAGTCCTATGCTATTAAGCATCTCAAGATTTCATATACATTTCTGTATTCTTTGGGGGTTTTTGTCAAATACCTTCCAGATTCTTCAGGGCAAATTGTAAACACTTAAGAATGGGTCCTATGTACTCTAAACAGACTCAGGAAATGCTTTGTTCTTTGGATGTACAGCACATCAACTCGAAGGAAATGAGACTGATAATTTTTACAGAGAATATGTGAGACTTCAGAGAAAAGCTTTAAAAAGTTGTTTATTTTGGAACCTTTTTTATAAAAGAGGTGATTTCTTTTTTTCTATTTCAAGATTAAATAAAATCCAAAACTATACAACAGGTCCCTAACAGATTTAAGGAGAATTCCTTTCCTGAACAGTTCATATAAATTTTTAAAGTCATTCACCATAGCAGAAACCAAATCTTTCAGTCTGTGGTTTTCAAAACATCTATTCCTTAGTCTCTTGTTTTGCTGCTACTTTAACTTGTTGGAATTAATTTTACATAAAATGAACAAAAATGCCAATTTTCTATTTTATGCCAAAATTATCTGGTCTCCAAAAGGAAAACTCTACTTTAGTCATGTTTGGATTTTTAAAATAGCATCCTCTAAACTGTAAGAGTCATTATATATACTTTGACTCTTCTGTGCATGATTGTTTATTCTTTAGTAAAAACAGGTTTGAGTATTCATAAGCAAAAATACTCATGCAAATTAACCATTAGAATTCAGGGTTCAAATAATTTGAAATGGTTATAGGTTAGTTCACTACAAAAAAATTAAAAAGTCATAAAACTAGAAGATAGCTTTTTCTAAAGTGACTAATTTTTAGTTAAAACCAAAATAATTTTTAACCAAACTAGGTATAAGCTGTAAAAACTTAATTTTGTTAATCTCTAATGAAAATCTCCAAAATAAAACTATTTTAACATAAAACTTGGTAGTATTAGAATTATATTTTCTCTGGGGAAAATAAAAAAGCCTTAATAAAGTTTTTGAAAATCTACAAATATTTATACTCCTTGGATTTCAATCTATCCTATTCATCTTCAGTTTCTCCAAGTTAATAATTATTAAGATTATTATATTTTGGTCTTTTAAAATAGACCAAAATATACAAAATTTATTGAAAGACACTATAAATTTTTTATAAATTAATGAATAAGCTGATTTTTAAAAAATATTTTAAAATCTTATCTTCTGTTGGCCTATTATTAACTATTATGGGCTCTTACCACAGAGTTATGGGTATCATGCAAGGCTTAACTAAACTTACCTGGACTTGGTAGATTAAAATATAACCTTAGATAGCACAGATATTTTGCATTTGGCTGGGTAATAATTTATGTTGTACACATAGTCATTTCCCAGATATTTGGTTCTTTGTTTGAAAACCATGGTTTTGGGAAGGTGTCAATGAAAAGTTGAGTGGATAGCTGCAAAACAATCATCTCCAGAAAGCTAGATTTTTTTTTTTCCTTTTTTTGGTACTAAGGATTGAACTCAGGAGTACTCAACCACTGAGCCCCGTCCTCAGTCCCATTTTTGGTGTTTTATTTAGAGACAAGGTCTCACTGAGTTTCTTAGCAGCTCGCCATTGCTGAGGCTGGCTTTGAACTTGGGATTCTCCTGTCTCAGCCTCCCAAAGTGCTGGAATTACAGGAGTGTGCCACCACGCCCAGCTGAGCTCCCATTTTTTATTGGTGCATTACAGTTGTACATGATGGGATTTGTTATGTATTTGTACACACACAATATATAAAAGTAAAATTTGGCCATAGAAAGCTAGATTTAATACTTTTCTTCCAAATTGAATTTATTCTTTTATAGCTAGTCTTATAAAGTTTGCCCTAGTCCTTTCTTAGGAATATAATAATATAAAGAATTTTCTATGAGGGGCTGGGATTGTAGCTCAGCGGTAGAGCGCCTGCCTCGCATGCGTGAAGCCCTGGGTTCGATCCTCAGCACCACATACAAAGCAATAGAATAAAGACATTGTGTCCATCTACAATAAAAAAATATTAAAAAAAAATTTTTCTATGAGTTTATAGAATCTCACATTTCTTTTTTGCATTTCTAATTAAAAATGTAATTTACCCATTTTATTATTCCAGATTTGGAGAAGTAGGTGCTGCTTTACGTGATCATTAATATAACACGTAAGAATAATTTCTG
This sequence comes from Geosciurus inauris, assembly GCA_004024805.1. Taxonomy (NCBI): domain Eukaryota; kingdom Metazoa; phylum Chordata; class Mammalia; order Rodentia; family Sciuridae; genus Geosciurus; species Geosciurus inauris. Next base: position 115,177 of record PVHX01002588.1, on the reverse strand, counting down.
GGGGTTGTGGGTGTAGCTCAGCATGCCTTAGGTCCGGGGGTTGATCCCTAGCACTGTAAGAAAAAAAGATTTGAAAAGAAAAAAATTAATTTATTTTCTATAATCATAACAACTTTCAGTAGAACAGGTTTTGGAGCATCTCCTTTTATTGTGTTGTTGAACTCTAAGTCTGAAGGCTCCAATCTGTGAATAGGAGTAATACTACCAACCTCCAGGGTTATTATGAGGATTTAGTGAATTATACAGGTAAAGGCACAGCAGACAGTGAGGGCTCATTAATAGCCATTGCTTTTCTTGTTTGTTGGTGCTGCTGGTATTTTATCAATATTACTATCTGCATTGCTTATATGATTAATTCACTCACATGACCAAAAACACATATCATCAAAATATGGGTCTTATATTAATATTTCTTACATGTGATTCCTTCAGAAAGGAGAAAAATTAAGTGGCAATTTCAAGTAATCAAAAGGCCTATTCAGGGCCAGAGATTTAGCTCAGTTGGTAGAGTGCTTGCCTCACAAGCACAAGACCCTGGGTTCAATCCCCAGCACTACTAAATAAATAAATAAATAAATAAATAAATAAATAAATAAATAAATAAAAATAAAGCAGCCCTACTCAACTGGAGGCATGGTGCTGCATACCTGTAAACTTAATTACTTGGGAGGCTGAAGCAGGAGGATTCCAAGTTAGAGTCCATGTGGGCAACTTAATGAGATCCTGTCTTAAAATTTTAGAAAGGGAAAAGGGGGAGCTGGGGATTTAGTTCAGTGGCAGAGCACCCCTGGTTTCAATCCCCAGTGCCACAAAAAAGAAAAAAAAAAGTCCATTTACATGTAAGTCAAAGAAGAATGAATACATTTGGTAAAGGATTGAATGCAGTATGATTTATATCAAATATTAAGATCTGGTGAGTCAGATTTTAAAAGTTGGTTAGACACATAGGTGAAAAATAATGTATATAGTCAAAAAGTACAAAAAGCTGGTTTGGCTTTAAGAAAGAGATTAAAACAAGGTTTTAAAAGCATGGATCTATTCAAAACACATTTAAAAAACAGTCATAGTGTCACCTTGTAAAGCATATTATAAAAAGTTACTTAATATCAAGTAACTTCTATGCTTCATGATGAGGTGACTTTTTTTTTTTTTTTTAATTTCTTTTTGCAGTGCCCAGATCTAACCTAGGGCTACATTCCCAATCTATTTATTTGTTTGATTATAGACAGAGTCTAAGAGACCTGGCCTGGCCTCAAACTTGCGATGCCCATGCCTCAGTCTCAGTAGCTGGGATTGCAGACCAAGGCCACAAAACCCAGCAATGCAAGTTAACTTTAAAGAGCCTGATACATAGTTTATTTTCTAAATCATCGATGCAGGCAAACATTCTAACTTTAACTTTTTGCCTTGAAGCAAAATTGTGTTCTACTTTTCATAACCCATTTGTAAAGATTTCCAGAAAGTAGCAATCTGGTAGCAATTTTAGTGTTGTTTAACTCAGTGTCAAAGACAGACACATTTTGACTACACATCAATTTAATGGAGCAGAAAAGTACAGGCCAAACCCTTGGTAATGGCTTTAAGAACTGCAAATATAGATCAGAGGGGGAAATTACCAGTCCATAGGACAGATCTAATCAAATGATTTTCAACATATTTTAACTCCAGTTTTGGTGTGGCTCCTGTCTGGATTGTGTTGAGGATTCTGAAGATGACGTTAGTGTTGCATGAGAAAAAGTATTGCTATGCTATAATTTTAAAGCCATGGCTGACATGCGTAGGCAGAAAGAGGGACTGACTTGTTAGCTCTCTAGGTTTGGTATATTACATGTGGCATAAGGCACATGAGTCTCAGCATCAGGGGCCTGCAATCTCTTATCTTCATTCTGGCTATACATCTGATTCATCCTCTTTCTGTAAAAACTAGTTCCTCAATTACCTGCCCCCAACTCCACTCAGTCAACATGGCAGGAGAGGCTGCCCTTTCAGCACTTGAGTTGACTGTCAGCAGTATAACCAGTAGGAAAGACAAAGTTGTGGTTCTTATTTGCAAAGAATAGAAAAGGCCCCTACTTAATTTAAGCAGAAAAGAAATTTACCAGAGGGATGTTGTTTGGGATGCAGGCATCATCAGCTCTGGACACTTGCCTCCTGCAACTGAATGCCCTACTCCTCGACACTCACTTTCTGCCACTGGACTCTCAACTCCACCATGGCCACCATGAATAATCTGAGTCACCTTTGTGTCACTCCCTCAAAATTCAAATTCCAGGTTGAAGTCTGGGATTAGTAGTACAAGTACTAAGATCACAGATCTATACTCTCCCTATTTGTAGAGGTCTAATTCTCAGAAAAGAAAGTTAATCAGATACCCTCAAAAGACATCCACTACTTGCTGTATTTTGCTTGACAGAGGTCATGTAACAGGACCATCTAGCTTAGAAACTGCAGTCAGAATGTAGAGTGAGGAACCAGAGTATGAAAGTTTGAAGCAGTGAGTAAGCTAGGTATAGTCAGTGGGCACCAGGAAGCAGAGTTAAAATTAGGGGTTTGTATAGATATAATATGACGGAGGCTAAAGAGCAAGAGAACTGGAAAGAACCAAAGCAGAGAATAAACCAAGAAATGATCTCAGAGTAAATGCCAAGAGCAAAGTCTAGACTACCAGAAAACCGACTTGAAGCTGAGAGGCAGGCATGGTGAAATTCTATGATTGTGAACAGGTAGTAGCCACAAAGTTAACAACTAGAAAAAGCAACAAAAGAAGCAAGATGGGGTACATTTGCTGATGTTCATGTAAGAGTGCTGGCTGTGGCATCTATTAATTATAAGAAATGTTTCATCAACATCTATTCATTGTCAGACATGTCCTTATGTATATATCCATTGATGGTTCTCTCAGACAGCTTTTGCTCAGTTGAAGGAAAGTAAAAACTATGATCCATGTGCCCCAGTCCTTGAGGGAACAAAGACACCAAGTGTTGAGAAACAGATGGGTTCCTGTGCTGTTGCACTAAGCTTGACACTATGAGTCTAACACTCAAAGAAAAATACCCTACTTTTGCCTGACCCTTCAAATCTTTGCTTAGAGGGGTCCTCATACTCTTCCTAATTGGGCTTACAAATAGTCTTGGCAAGGCCAGTGTAGTACAGATAATTTTAGGCACCAAGTAGACTTGAGGAGAGCTTGTCTTTGTTGGAAGGCATTTTGAAAGGGGTAGTAGTGGGGATGGCTGTTTGAGAACAGAGGCATACAGTGTATGCACCTTGTGCAGGCCCGCAGGCTTTCTTTCCACTGTTACCAGGAAGAGACAATCATCATCATGGCCTCAGTGATGGAAACAGCAGCAGATCACTCACTGATAGAGAGAAGTTTATCTTCAAAATATTTCCTGGTAGAATCACAGGTTTCTGGTTGATTATGGGCTCAACTTCTAATCTTTCAAACTTCCAGCCAAATTATTTTAAGCATTAATAAACTTAAATAAAACATTTTACTTTTCTAGGGAGCTAACATATCTCATAAATTATTTAAGGCTTTCCCCTAGTTTTCTTACCAAAGTTTCTCCCAGGCATTTCAAGACAAGTCCCTTGTCACTCCGTCACACATATACAATATCAGACCTCTATGCTGTGCAGGAGAGCAATATATAGGGGCAAATGTCTTCACTTGTCCATTTCACAAGTAAAAAGATTTTCGTTAAAAGTAATGTCTAGCATACAAAATTCGAATAAGACTTTACAGATTCTGTCCCATTAAAAATGAAATGTTTTAAATATTCCTGAAAAGAAGTGAGCCATTGAGTGTAAGATAGAAAACTTTTCAGGTTATTTACAGGCTAAAGCTTGGCACTGGGCAATGATTATTTGAAAAAAGAAAACAGGAATTGAAGTAATAAACAAAAAAAAAATGAGGGTGAGGTGAAGCAAATTCAAGTCAACTTAACCTTTAACTTGTAGGTGAGATTTTGACACCACCTTTAAATCTCCAGAACAAATTCAAAGCTAGATAAACAAGTATTGTAAATCTGATTTTTTTGAGACTGGGAGTTTAGGAAAACAAAAACATTTCTACTTTGGCTATAAGTTCAGAAAGGCAACGACTCAAGGACTTCACAGTTTTAAAAATATAAATCTACTCAAAAATTTTAATGTCCAAGACATTCAATGGCAAATACAGTTTTAGTCATTAAATAAAGTGCCATTCTATATTACCTGTGCCTTTTTGTTAATATGGATGCCTATGCTTATTTTTGGTTTACTTAGTGAGCTGAAGAAATACTTTTCACATCCTTATATGCAATTACTTAAGTTCCTAGAATACCGGAATACTGACCCAGATGATCGTGCTATTTCACGTTTACTGAAGATGATTCTGAATTTCGCTAAAACCACAAAGGAAACCAAAAGTCCCACATTAATAACTCTGATAGTCTCACCAAACAGGAAACACAAAGCGGAAATTAAGAGTCTGACAAGACAGAAGTGACTTCAGCAAAACAGCCTCAAAGTTTAAACTGTCTCCACCTTGACTTAACTCTCATCTTTACCCCAGTTCCTTCCGGACCTTACCACTTCTGAAAGGCAAATAGAAAAGGTGCATGGGTTCAGATGAACACAATTCTAGTTGTGGCTGCTCCACTTTTGAGGACCCAGCCTCAGTTTCCACAGCTGTCCAGGAGGGTCATAATAGCTGTCCCAGTTCCTTCACTGGGACATTGCCAGGATCACTTAAGAATAGGCTGTCCTAAGATGAGCGAAAGCCACCAACTTGGGATAGATGCCAACAGGACTCAGCTCGGTTCTCCTCCCGGCAAGGCTGGTTCAACCTACAGTCAACAGGAAGCTCCCAGGGCAGGGACAGGATCCCTGCCTCGGAAAGAGGCCAGACGTGAACGTTTTTGGACGGCGACCAAGGTGGTGATGAGAGTGTGAGCAACGCTTTCCTGGCTCACGCGGTTGGGCTGAGATTTTACTATCAACCACAAAGGGTGCGGAAGCATAGTACAGAGAAGCAAACAGCCAACCAAAAAAACTCAACCCTGTCCTCCCCCACGGTAACAAAGCCCGAAGGCTTTGGCACGACGGATCCAAGAGCAAGGGGAAAGGAGAAAAGGCGGGGTGGGGGGCGGAATCGGCGCGCCCATTCAATTGCCTCGACAGCCAAACAGGCCAGCCGCGGGCCCGCGGGTGGGCAGAGGCGCCGCCGGCCTGCTCCGCGGGTGGAGAAGCGCCTCCTCCCCACGCCCCCTCAGCCTGCACCGCCCCGGGAATCCGCCCCGGACCCCGCCGCCATGTTGGGCCAGGAGGAGTGACCCGGACCCGCCGCCGACCCGGACTGCGACAGAGCAGCTCCTGACCCGCGGAAGAGCAGGGGGCGCCGGCGCCGGAAGGCGCGAGAGTCGGAGCCGCGCGGCGCGAGTTCCGGTAAGCGGGCGGTCGCGCGCAGGTAGCCGCAGCCCCCGCCCCGCGCCCGCCCCCACCGTGGAGCCGAGGGGGCGGGGCCGCGAGGGGAGGAGGTGAGAGTGAGGCCGAGGGGTAGGGAGCCCGGGAATTCCCTCCTCCAGAAGTAACGAGTCCCGGGTCGGCTCGGCTGTCGTCGCTGCCGGCCCGCGCTCGGCGCTGAGGAGGTGGAGGAGGGAGAGGGCCCCGCGGACGTTGCCTCCGCCCCGCGCTCCCTCCCCGCCGCCCCGATCCGCAGCAGCGGCAGCGACTCAGGCGAACGCGGCCGGAGGGCAGGTAAGGACCCAGCGCGGCCCGGTGAGCAGAGGCGGAAGACCCTAACCCCGGCAGCGCTAGGCCCTGGCTCAGGCGCCTGGAGCCGCCACCACTCCCCGCCCCCGCCGGCTCAGAGCCGGGAAGTTGGGGAGAAACTTCTCCCCTCCCTCTGCTCGGCTGGCGGGCGTGTCTTCTTGCCCGCGCTACCTGCTCGCCCCCAGACACGGTTCCGGTCCCGCCCAAGTCCGACTTGAGGTCCTCGGAGCGTTGGGACACCCCCCTAACCCCGGATCCTTAAGAGCGTGGACCACCAGGCGAGGTTTATTTTTTGCCCCCATGGTTGGTGCCAGGAGCGAGGGAAGCGGCCTTTCGGTCCTAGAGGCTGGAGGTCTGAGTGTCGCCTGACGCCTGTGGCAACTGTGCAGGAAAAGAGGACGATGGTGTGGGGCGAGTGGTGAGCCTCTAGCTTCACTTGGTTTGATTGAAAACCGCAACATGTTTGAAGTTTTTCTTTGTTTTGGGTTGGGGGTTGGGAAGTAGATCATTCACAGTTCACTTTTACAGCACCTTGCCATTCCACCTCACGTTTGGTTCTCTGTCCACAAGTGTTAAAGAAAATTTTGTTTTAAAGTGTGTTTTTTTCTTCTTGATAATTGTTTTCAGCTTTTGCTTTATGGATCATGGGGCAGAGGTGTTTCAGGAAAGCTTTTGGAAAATGATGTCTGGTGTAGAGACAGCGTTTTTGTTTAGTAGTGAGTGGGACACAGCATAGTTCGGATTTGATTGAATTATTTTCTGCATAATCCAACAATCAGAACAACATACGGTCAAATATTGTATAAATTATTAAGTAAAAGTGTAGTAAAACCATAACTTTGCATCCATGCACTTTATTATGTATCTGTGTTCCACTGGTGTGTTTTCACTTAGATGATTTCATGTATGTATGATACGATGATAGTATGTATATTCGTTCTTTGTAAAATTACAGTGCCAGAAGTATCTTGGTAGTTCTAAGTGTATTTAAACCATACTGTTAAGTTACTTTCTTTATCCTCTTAAGTTTCTCAAGTTAAATTACACTCTAAGGAAAATATTACTAAATGTGTACTTGTGACCATGTGTTAAATCCAGTAACTAGCACAATGCTTGGCACAGAGTTGACAGGAAGCATTTTGAATGGATAGATAATGAAGGGGTGTCTTGAATTAGAAGCCAACGATCTTGTGTGCATCACATATGATAGCCATATATTGTACTGTAAGAAAGGTGTATTTCATCAAGGCCAGTGATTTTATTTTTCTTACAAATGTGTGAGACCCTGCTCTGTTGACTCTTAATTGTGTCTTAATTTTTGAATACTAGCTAAATCTCAGTGGAAAATGCTGGTTGGCAATTTAGAGGGTCTGAAACAACGGACAGTTGCCTTTGATCTCAATCTAAATACGAGATAGTTCATATCCAAGTTTCCAGGATAAAAGATAAAAGGGTTCTTAAAGTATGTACTCAGCTGTAACCACCATAATGTTATAATAGCTTTAGTTTTCAGTTAGTTTTTGCTGACTTCATAAACCGCAAAATTGACTCCTTTCTTTTCAACCGAAAGTGAAATTACAGTCTTGACCTCTCTTCCTGGGATAGGTGGAATTTGTCTTATGGTCAAAGTGTACTGTTAATACATGGTTGAAATTTTTTTAAGTTCAAGTAATTCTCAAGCTGCAAAAATTAATATTTGTGCAAATGAAACTTATTGTATATAATGACAAAAGAATAAATTGCTAAAAGAATAGCAGTGACCCAATATAAATATTACTAGGCAAGACTTGTTTATATTCAAAATTGAAGTGTGCATTGTTTTAAGCAGTAATTTATTATTGTGAATAGTTTTTCTTTACAAATATATTTAGCTCTCAATATAGTGAGTGCACTGTGGGCATCATTTTTTGTATTAGCATTATATTAAGAAATAAACAATCAAAATTTTTCAAAAAGCAATGCTAAGCCCTGCCATCTAAAAATGCAAACTTGGATGATAAAACTGTTTTAAACAAAACAAAACCTGCAAGGAAGTGATTTTAATAAAAGTCAAAATGGGAGAAGGGAACAGGTTGTGATTGGGAAAGTTCTTTTAACTTGGTATTGGTCACAGGGGTGCTGGCCTTTGTTAATTCATTAAGTTGTACATTTATGTGCTTTTCTATAATTTTTATTTCACATGGAACTTTTTAATTTTTAAAGAAGTCCATGTTAATGAAAATAGGGGGCTTGGACTGAGAATTTAGTATGGTGGTGAATAACTTTGAAACAAAGTTATTCAAACAGGATTAGACTTATTAAATTGTAATTGTTATATACTGGCTAGTGTTTATAACTGCCTTGAAAATGTTGCATACGCACTTCTAAATGTGCAATAATTAGAGAATTTTGAAAAAAATTTCTCAAAGTTCTGGGTTTTCTTTAATATGTTGTTTTAATTTTGATGAAAGGCACTAGGTTTTACTGATTTTATACAGTTTTTAAAATTTTATGCATTTTAAGTGACAATAGGTAATCAAAATGTGTTTATTGAAGAATGGATACTATTCTGTCATCAGCTACCCTGTTTTTCAGAAAAGTAGGTCAAATGACAAAACTGAGAACTTTATGGCATCAAAGTAATAAGTCTTATTTATTTTCAGTTTTGTAGAACATTAATTCTTAGATCAGTAACTTCAGTCTTAGTTTCAGTAGTCTTAAGGATGTTGTGAAATTCTCAATGTAAAATAAGTTTACATTTACTTAAACTTTATGAAGATGTATAGTACCTGAGGGGAGAATATGCTTTGGGTTTTTTTTTTTTTTTTCCTCAAAGAAAGCAAATGACTGTATGGTGTTGGAGTTTCAGAAATGCAGAGAATCATTGCTTATGCTACTTTGCTTGCTTTGTGTAATGTTTACTGTCTGTTTTAGATGTTGATATTGTTGCTTTGCATTGTTGTTGAGTTAAAGAAGAGATCATATCTGTGCCAAATTCTTATATCACAGGAACTCTGTCATGTTATAAAGGTGATGTTTGTGCTGCTGGCTTTGTTGTGTGGATATTTACAGGAAGTTTTAGTAAGATCTTCCATTGTTCAGAACCCTAAATGGCTTAGGTCACCTTCAGTTCACATTTAAATAGATCTATAATATAAATACAAGCCCTCCAGCAAGGTACAACTACTTTTCTTTAAAGAAAATAATCTGTTCCTATTAAAGTATTTTGGTGTCTTATCAGTAATGTGTGCAGCAGTTTGTGTGTGCCTGTGGTAGGGTATATATTATCTCTTTTCTTCCTCTCAGCTGCTCCAGTGCCACAATTAGGCTGCGTATTGCTCAGCTGCAGCTGCTGTGTGATTATGAACCATCCAGCTCCTGTCTAAACTCAGAGGCAGATTTAGCAAAAGGAGCTATAGTAACAGCAGAGGGTGAAAGAGAAGAGCTGGTGTTGCTGCCAATATCATTTTAATGTGTCTGTATGCCAAGGAATCATTGGCTGCAGCAGCACTACTGTTGTCTTGGAACTATTAGACTTGATAGCAATATATCCTTGTCTGGATTGGGTTTACCTTTAAGATCTTGAAAGCCACTCCAGGAAAGACAGAATCCTGTAATTGCAGAGTATAGCATAGTGTAGTATGGTACTGATGGACTGAATTACAAGCTACTGCGCCTCAACTCCTCCCCCACTCCCCATTCCTGGGTAGCAGTGCCCTTCAGTTGCCGTTGTTTGAGTGTACAGTAAGGTAAGAGATTAGAGGTTCCTTGACTCATACACAGTATACCCCATTCTGCTTTAAACGGGAATTCTTAGAATAGCTAATGTTGTTTGGAGGGTGGCAGGATTGCTGATGTTCAGTCTCTTTGGGCTTCAGGCTTTCTCCTAGGAAGTGGAAGAACCTCAAGAAGGATTATTTCTACCACTAGATACGCATGGCATATCCCCTGTTGCTGCCTGAATTTTGACAGATTGAACCCTAGATTCTTTCCCCCTCAATCCCCTACCTTACTCCTGTTGAGAAGATGAACATTAACAAACACAGACCAGTGTCAGCTGTATGTTGCAAGCCCCAGACTAGAAAGTGCTGTGGGCAACTTTTGCTACTTCTGAAATGTTGTTGCTCAGCTTATAAACATGCCAAGTAAATAGCACCGGCATCTTACCTTTTACCACTACTGTATACTGAAAATCTGGAGACAATTTTTTGCTAATCTGACTTTACTTAGTAGTTTAGGGTTTGGCTAATTTGTGATGGGGGTTAGAGAGCACTCACACTTCTATAACCCAAAGGAAGGAAGAGGTACAGGAAGACTATACACTTGAACATTGTATCGTACAGACATACTTAGCAAGACACTAGTGTGATGACCTCTTCCTTTGGGCTCCCGCAAAATCCATATTGACAGAGCACTTTTCTTGCATTGTAACCATTTCTTTCCATGGCTGACTTATCCTTGACATAGCATTCACTGTGGCAAGGACTTTTCATATTAATCCTTGACAAAGCCCCTAGCGTAATACAAAGTAAATTTTGAACCATATTTATGGATGTGTTGGGGCATAGTTATATGACTTCATAACTACAGACGTTTTTAATACACAACAAATATTTTAGGTATACCTTTACTAAAATTTTATAAAATTAACAGTACTTTTTCATAAATTAAAGTTAGATAAATTCTTTAGACTTTTGTTCTCAAAGTTTTGTTCTAGAAGATGATTTTGTAAAATAATTCAAACAGTGTTGCAAATATGAATTTAAAGGTCATTTTGATATATATATATATTTTTTTAGTTGTAGAAAAACATAGTACCTTTATTTCATTTATTTTTATCGATGCTAAGGATGAACCCAGTGCCTCACAGGTGCTAAGCAAGTGCTTTACCACTGAACTACAACCCCAGCCCCTCATTTTGATATTTCTGATATTAAGTAGAAACTTTTAAAGTAAATTTTATTTTAAAGATTTTTATTTTGACAATTAAGTCCAAGTTATAAAAAACAAAAAAATCCTAGATTTTTCTGAAACATATTTGGTATTTTATCATGTCAATATTAATAGTAGTATAATATATGTTTGTTTGCCAAGGACATAAAGGAAAATAAATTCTCATTTTCATGCCATAATATGTGAAAAGGAACGTACAGTTGATAGAGTATGTCTGCTGGATTATTAGGGATAGAGATAGGGATAGGAAAGACTCAGTGGAAAGGACCGATCACTGAAGTGTGGCAGTGATCTGTTTTTCAGCCTCTGCTCCTAGCAATGTATAGACTGTAGGTTTGCTTTAACTCACTAGAGACCATAGTCACTCTCTGATTATTTAGTATAACTTTCAGTTTCTTTTCATAAAGTCAAAGTTGGGATGAGGTGGAGGAAGGTGGAGGCTTTTGTGTTTAAGTTAATACTTGGCATTGTTCTATGGCAAGTGTATTGATTTCTGACTTTTGTTTTGATGTGATTAGTCTTTTACAGATAAGGATACTTTAATAATAATAGCAATCGGGCATTTAAAAAGCAGCAGAGAAGAAAATATGACATAAGGGAAGATCTAGGAGGTAGAAGAAAATTTGGATTTTAATTTAACTTCTGATAGTGACAAGCTGTGTAGCTTTGGTGAATTCAATAAACTTCCTAGACTATTTGAAATATGAGATAATTGGGCAAAATGGGTTTTAATAGTCTTTCAGTCTTATATAGATTTGGACTTTTGCTAGATTTGCAGTTTTTGTGATATTGATAAAAATTTAAGAATGTTTTAGTTCAAAATTTGCAGTAAGATTAGATATCAGGTAAGTAAAGAATATAGCAAAAAACTGACTTATGGACTTTAGCGCTGAACTTTCTCAAGCAAATAGTAGTATTCCATTTGTTATGTGAACATTTTAAGAAAAATGATTGCAACATGATTGCTATTCTCTAGAAATTCACAGTTGGGGTAGAATTGGCTTTGATTATGAGGCTGTTATACATTTTGTAAGTTGGTAGATCTTTTTAGTATGATAACTCATTATAATACTTTTGGGTTTTGATGGCATTGTTTGTGATACCTCTGAAGCTTTAATAAGCCCCTTTGCACTAGACAGATTTAGCCTCAAGTAAATTGATTCAGTTCTCTAGTCAGGAAAATTTGGTTTAATGTTTTTCTAGACATTAGTTCATTATAGATGTTTGTGAATGAGATACACAGGCTTTTATAGAAGTTGTATTATAAAGAGTTGATTGAATGCAAGGCTTTTAAAAGATATGAAATATGAAAAAAGCCTTTTCATATTTATGTTATAAAAATACTATAAAATGATCCTTAATTATTCTCTTGAAGCAGATAGTTGTAATGTCCTTTATCAGGTAATCATAGCTATTTGGATGAGAACTTTGCCGCAGTGTATCAGGAAAATAGCTATTATCATGGAAACTCACATTCTCTTTTTTTAATTGACTGAAATATAGACTACTTGTTCTGAATATTTTTAATTAGTTAATATTTAGAATAAAACAAACGTGCATTTGAAGAGGATTAGCATTTGAAGGTTTGCAAAATAGATTTCTGAAAAAAGAAAATAAAACTATAAATAGTATTCCCAAAGTTTGTCATTTAGTTCTTTGAAAATGAAAATCTATTTTGCCAGAAAAAGTCTCTTCTGTAACAAAATCTTTCTTGGTTAGATTTTTAGGTAATTCATTAGAGTTAATTATTTTAAAAAATTGTAAAAAGCCAAACAGTTATCACCGTGCTTCAGGGGTTAACTGTACTCTTCTAAAACAAATGAAATATTTGTCCTCCAAATACTGTGCTTCATGAGGTGGATAAGCCTATAGCCTTATTGCTCATTCTTGCTCCCCACTTTCCCAGCCTCTGTTTAAAAATTACTGTTATGCATTTGGTATTACAATGCTAATAAGACTCTCCCAATAAAGCTTTGTTAGGCTGACTGTAAGCATAGACCTAACTCTAGTTGCTCCCATCCACTAGCTAGGCACTGTGATACCTGCCTTCAGTCTAACCCTGTGGGACTCTGTGAAGTGTCAAAAGATTTGGAATGAAACCAAAATAGTTGAAAAGGACTTGGGAAAATGAGTAGTGACATATTACAGTGTTTATAGTTTTCCCTTCTTTGTCCTTTTCTATTTCCTACCTTTACTCCTCTTAGACATTGGAAGGAAGGAAGCCTGTTGTATGACAGATGTGGTGAATGCTACACTTTCACATGCATTATCACATATAACTTAAATATTTGAAATGTTTCTAGAATACACAGAAAATTGTGGCAAAGATAGGTATTTATTACAGTTGAAGTAACTGAGGATTAGAAAATATATGTGATTTCCTAAAGTTACCTAACTAGTGATTGGACAGAATTCAGATTTGAATCTAGAGCTTTATTCCTTAGGAATAAGAAACAGTGGTGGAAAGGGGAATTTCTTCTTTCTTTTTCATTACATTGTACATTTGAATTGGAAACAAAATTTTCAGTCACGGGAGTAGCTTTGTGGTATATGTTTCATAATCGATGTCAGTAATTAATTAAGATCAGATATTCATTAGCAGAAAAAGACTGGTTATTGTACTAACTAGACTTTAAAGTGCTACCCTTTTGTAAGTTTGGATTTATAATGGAAAATGATATACTAAGTCCAAAGCATTTTTTCTCTTTTTACAAAATAAAATGTTTAGTCCATTCAGCCATGGTCATGCATGCTTGTAATCCCAGCAACTCAGGAGATTGAGGCAGGAGGATCGAAAGGCCAAGGCCAACCTCAGCAACTTAGGCCTTAAGCAACTGAGTGAGCCCAAGTCTTAAAATAAAAAATTAACATAGCTGGTGATGTGACTCAGTGGTAAAGGGCCCATGGGTTCAATACCAGGTACCAAAAAAAAAAAAAAAAGGAAAGAAAGAAGTGTTTAGCCTAGATTTACAGAAAGATAATCCTTAGCATATTTTCCCAACCAAGTTTTTTTTTCTATCTTAATTTAATTCACCAAAGAAACAAGCATGCAAAAGATGGATTATTGCACTAAATAAACTGTAGCAAATTCTGCCCTTTTGTGGGTTTGGATTTGTGTAGTCTATGTATAGCTTGTGTGTATGTAGTCAGTACCCTCCCCCCATGTGCAAATATATACAATATATTTATATAGATAGATAGATATAATTTATATTTATCTGAATCTTCTGACTTAAAAGATGACCAAAGAATTACTGCATAATATTGCCTTAATTTCTACTAGTTGATACAAGTTTTTCCTAAATGAGGAAGTAGAAATAGAAGGTCTTACTACCTAATGGTTCTCTGTCACATTTCAGACACCATGCTGCAGATAGAGGCATTTTCTGATGTGCCCTGTCAGTAGGATAGCAATTTCCTACTTACACAGACACCAGCCATTCAAGGCTGCATTTGGAGGAAACAACAGGATTCCTCTAAACTGGTTCATTTCTTAAATTTTTATTGTCTTTCATACTTGTTTGTTCCTATAAATCCTATTGTTGCATGAATTCCTATCTGGAAGAATATTCTTGTCTAAAGCTTAAATGAAATTTTGTTTGCTACTGTTTTGCCACTGTGTCAAGTTCTTGCATTAATAATAATTTCCTTCACCACCTTAGAAGGCTTTTCTTCTTTGACTTCCTTTTATTTCTTCAATTGTATCTCTTAAGAATATACCCTTTGTCCTCCCTAATAAGCTGGAGCATTGTTTTCTAGTGGGACTACTACTACTATATTTTGTAGCATTGTTGTCCCACAGTCCAACTCCTTCCTGCCACTCCAATTCATCATCACCCATGCTTATATCTTTACATAAAGGTTGGCAAATAGCCAACTCTAAATGACTGGAATGACTGCCACTGGACTTTAAGCTGCATGAGGGAAGGAATTTTTATTTTGACTACACAAGTTATTCCAAGTATCCAGGATAGTGACACTTTTTTTTTTTCTTTTTTTTGGTACCAAGGATTGAACTCAAGGGTACTCGACCAGAGCCACATCCCCAGCCCTATTTTGCATTTTTTAAAATTTAGAGACAGGATCTCACTGAGTTGCTTAGCACCTTGCCGTTGCTGAGGCTGGCTTTGAACTCACGATTCTCCTGTCTCAGCCTGCCAAAGTGCTGGGATTACAGGCATGCGCCACTGCACCCGGCAACACTTTTTTTTAATGTGTGCGTTTTTTTCCTTTTATTGGAACATTATAATTAAACATAATGGTGGGATTTGTCATAATATATTCCTACTGCACACAATAAAACTATAATTTGATCAATTTCATTCTCCAGTACCTCCCTTTTCCCACCTCTCCCTCCCCCTGATCCCTTTCCTCTATTCTATTGGTCTCCCTTCTATTTTCTTTTATTTGTTCTACTTAGTTATACATGATGGTAGAATGCATTTTGACACATGTACATAAGTGGAGCACAACTTCTCATTCCTCTGGCTATATATGGTGCAGAGTCACACCAGTAGTGTAATCATACATGTATATAGGGTAATAATGTCTGTCTCATTCTACTGTCCTTCCCATCCCCACATCCCCACCCCTCCCTTCCCCTCCCCTCTACACAATCCAAAGTTCCTCATCCCCCCAGCACCCACTCCCCACCCCTTCATGGATCAGCATCCGCTTATCAGAGAAAACATTCAGCTCTTGGTTTTTTTTGGGATTGGCATATTTCACTTAGCATGATGTTCTCTAGTTCCGTCCATTTACCTGCAAATGCCATAATTTCGTTTTTCTTTAAGGCTGAGTAATATTGCATTGTGTGTATGTTCCACATTTTCGTTATCCATTTATCTGTTGAAGGGCATCTAGGTTGGTTCCATAGTTTAGTTATTGTGAATTGAACTGCTGTAAACATGTGGCTGTGTCACTGTATTATGCTGATTTTTAGTCTTTTGGGTATAAACCGAGGAGTGGGATAGCTGAATCAAATGGTAGTTCCATTCCAAGTTTTCTGAGGAATCTCCATACTGCTTTCCAAAGTGGTTACACCAATTTGCAGTCCCACCAGCAGTGTATGAGTATACCTTTTTCCCACCATCCCTGCCAACACTTATTATTGCTTATATTCTTGATAATTGTCATTCTGACCGGAGTGAGATGAAACTTTAGTGTAGTTTTGATTTGCATTTCTCTATAATTGGTAGAGATGATGAACATTTTTCCATGTGTTTGTTGAAGGACTGTATTTCTTCTGTGAAGTGTCTTTTCAATTCCTTAGCCTATTTGTTGATTGGGTTATTTGTTTTTTTGGTGTTGTTTTTTGAGTTCTTTATATATCCTGGAGATTAGTGCTCTGAGGTGCGTGCAGTAAAGATTTTTTTCTGTTCTGTAGGCTCTCTCTTCATGTTATTCATTGTTTCCTTTGCTGAGAAGAAAGTTTTTAGTTTGAATCCATCCTATTTATTGATTCTTAATTTACTTCTTGTGCTTTAGGAGTTTTGTTAAGGAAGTCAGATCCTAAGCGGACATGATGAAGATTTGGGCATAACTTTTGCTTCTGTTAGGTGTTTCTTCTAGTGCCTAAGTCTTTGATCCACTTTGAGTTGATTTTTGTGCAGGGTGAGAGATAGAGGTTTAATTTCATTTTGCTACATATGGATTTCCAGTTTTCCCAGGACCATTTGTTGAATAGGCTGTCACTTCTCCAGTGTATGTTTTTGGTGCCTTTGTGTAGTATGAGATAACTGTATTTATATGGGTGTGTCTCTGTGTCTTCTATTTTGTACCATTCATTGATCTACATGTCTATATTGGTGCCAATAGCATGCTGTTTTGTTACTGTTGTTCTGTAGTACAGTTTAAGGTCTGGTATGGTATCGTGATGCCTCCTGCTTTACTCTTGCTAAGGATTGCTTTGGCTATTCTGGGTCTCTCATTTTTCCAAATGAATTTCATGGTTGCTTTTCTAGTTCTATGAATAATGTCATTGGAATTTTTATAATAATTGCATTAAATCTGTATAAATGTTTTGGTAGTATGGCCATTTTGATAACATTAATTCTGCCTATCCAAGAGCATGGGAGATTTTGCCATCTTCCAAGGTCGTCTTCAGTTTCTTTCTTTAGTGTTATGTAGTTTTCATTGTAGAGGTCTTTCACCTCTTTTTTTTTTTTTTGGTACTGGAGATTGAACTCATGGGCACTCGACCACTGAGCCACATCCCCAGCCCTATTTTGTGTTTCATGTAGAGACAGGGTCTCACTGAGTTGCTTAAAGCCTCGCTGTTGCTGAGGCTGGCTTTGAACTTGCGATTCTCCTGTCTCAGCCTCCCTAAGTGCTGGGATCTTTCACCTCTTTTGTTAGATTAATTCTCAAGTATTTTATTTTATTTTGTTGAGACTATTGTGAATGGGATAGTTCTCCTAATTTCTCTTTCAGTGGATTCATTGCTGATGTATAGAAATGCATTTGATTTATGGGTATTGATTTTTTATATAAAAGGATATTTATGACATGAAAATATTCATAATTTAATATTGAATAGGGTATTGATTTTATATCCTGCTACTTTGCTGGATTCATTTATTAGTTCTAGAAATTTTCTGGTGCAATTTTTTGGATCTTCTAAGTATAGAATCATGTCCTCGGTAAATAATGATAGTTTGAGTTCTTTTCTATTTGTATCCCTTTAATTTCTTCTGTCTGTCTGATTGCTCTGGCTAGAGTTTCAAGAACTATATTGAATAGAAATGGTGAAAAAGGACATCCTTGTTTTGTGCCAGTTTTTAGAGGGAATGCTTTCAATTTTTCTTGATTTAGAATGATGTTGGCCTTGGGCTTAGCATAGATAGCTCTTACAATGTTGAGATATGTTCCTATTATCCCTAGTTTTTCTAGTGTTTTAAACATGAAGAGCTTTTTCTGCATCTGTTGAGATAACATTGATTCTTATCTTTAAGTCTATTGATGTGATGTATTAGGTTTATTGATTTCCGTATGTTGAACCAACCTTGCATCCCTGGGATGAACCTCACTTGATCATGGTGCACTATCTTTTTAATATGTTTTTGTTTTCAATTTGCCAGAATTTTATTGAGTATTTCTGCATCTGTGTTCATCAGGGATATTGATCTGAAGTTTTCTTTCCTTGATGTGTCTTTGTCTGGTTTTGGCACTAGCCTCATAGAATGAGTTTGAAAGGGTTCCCTCCTTTTCTATTTCATAGACTAATTTGAGGAGAATCGGTATTAGTTCTTCTTTGAAGGTCTTGTAGAACTTCAGCTGAGAATCTGTCTGGTCCTGGGCTTTTCTTGGTTGGTAGGCTTTTGATGGCATCTTGTATTTTATTGCTTGAAATTGATCTGTTTAAGTTGTCTATGTCCTCCTGGTTCAGTTTAGGTAGATCATATGTCTCTGTAAATTTGTTGATGTCTTTGAGTTTTTTCTATTTTGTTGGAGTATAAGTTTTCAAAATAGTTTCTAATTATCTTCTGTATTTCAATAGTGTCTGTCATGGTATTTCCTTTTCCATCACAAATTGTAGTAATTTGAGTTTTCTCTCTCTTTGTTAGGGTGGCTAAGGGTTTATCAATTTTACTTATTTTATTTATTTTTTATTTATTTTTTCAAAGAACCAACTTTTCTTTTTGTCAATTTTTTCAATTATTTCTTTTGTTTCAATTTCATTAATTTCAACTCTGATTTGCCTTCTTTTGGTGTTGATCTGTTCTTTTTCTAGGGTTTTGAGATATAATGTTAGGTAATTTATTTGTTGACTTTTTATTCTTTTAATGAATGAGCTTAATGCACTGCCTTCGTAGTGTCCCAGATATTTTGATATGTTGTACTGAGGTTCTCATTTACCTCTAAGAATTTTTTTTATCTCCTCCCTGATGTCTTCTATCCATTTTTCATTCAATAGCATATTATTTTGTCTCCATATGTTAAGAGTAGCTTCTATTTTTTATTTTATCATTGATTTCTAATTTCATTCCATTATGATCTGATAAAATGCAAGGTAGTATCTCTCTCTCTCTCTCTCTCTTTTTTTTTTTTTTTTTTTTTGTATTTGCTAAGACTTGCTTTGTGGCATAACATATGGTCTATTTTAGAGAAGGATCCATGTACTGTTGAGAAGAAGGTGTATTCACTCCATGATGGATGAAATATTGTATATATGTCTGTTAAGTCTAAATCATGGATTGTATTATTTAGTTCTATAGTTTCTTTAATTTTTGTTTGGAAGATCTATGCAGTGGTGAGAGAGGTGTGTTAAAGTCACCTAATATTATTGTGTGGTGGTCTATTTGATTCTTGAAATTGAGAAGGGTTTGTTGATGTACATAGATGCTTCATTGTTTGGGGCATAAATATTTACAGTTGTTATGTATTGTTGATGTGTGATTCCTTCAGCAATATGAAATGTCCTTCTCTGTCCCTTCTGAGTAACTTTGGTTTGAAGTCTATTTGTCTACTATGAAGATGAAAACCTCTGCTTATTTACACAGTCCATGTGAGTGATTTGTTTTTCTCCAACCTTTCATCTGCAGTCTGTGGATGGCTTTTCCTAGGAGGTGAGTCTCTTGAAGACAGCATATTGTCGGGCCTTTTTTTTTTTTTTTTTTTTTTTTTTTTTTTTTTTTTTTTTTTTTTTTTTTTTTTTTTTTTTTTTTTTTTTAAATCTAATCTGCCAGTTTGTTGATTGATGAGTTTAGGACATTAATATTCAGAGTTATTATTGAGATATGATTTGTATTCCTGGTCATTTTGGTTTATTTTTGGTTTTTAACTTGACTTAGTTTCTCCTTTGATTGACCTTTCCTTTAGTGTAGCTCCTCCCTTTGCTGGTTTTCATTGTTTTTGTTTGTTTGTTTGTTCCATTTCCTCTTCATGGAATATTTTGCTGAGACTGTTCTGTAGTGCAGGCTTTCTAGTTGTGAATTCTTTTAACTTTTGTTTATCATGGAAGGTTTTTATTTCCTCTTCAAATCTGAAGCTTAATTTTAGTGGATATAAAATTCTTGGTTGGCATCCATTTTCTTTTAGAACTGGATATATGTTATTCCAGGACCTTTTGGCGTTGAAGGTCTGGGTTGAGAAATCAGCTGAAATTCAAATTGGTTTCCCCCTATATGTAATTTGTTTTGTTTTGTTTTGTTTTCTCTCACTGCATTTAAAATTCTGCCTTATTCTGTTGGTTTTTTTTTGTTTGTTTGTTTGTTTGTTTTTGATACCAGGGATTGAACTCAGGGGTACTGGACCATTGAGCCACATCCACAGTCCTATTTTGTGTTTTATTCAGAGACAGGGTCTCACTGAGTTGCTTAGCCCCTGCCTTTGCTGAGGCTGACTCTGAACTCACAATTCTCCTGTCTCAGCCTCCCAAAGTGCTGGGATTACAGGCATGTGCCACCACCTGTAAATTCTAAAATTCTACCTTATTCTGTATGTTAGTCATTCTTATTATACTGTACCTTGGTGTGGGTCTGCTGTAATTTTGTACATTTGGAGTCTTGTAAGTCTCTTGTAGTTGATTTTCCATTTTATTTAGATTTCGGAAATTTTCTGATGTTATGTCTTTGTCTATTCTAATAAATCTTAAATTTGGTCTTTTCATGTTATCCCATATTTCTTGGAAGTTCTGTTCATGGTTTCTTACCATCTTCTCTGTGCGGTTGACTTTATTTTCAAGAGTCTATATTTTGTCTTCACTGCCAGGGGTTATGTCTTCTAAGTGGTCTAGTCTGTTGGTGATAACTTGCCATTGAAATTTGGTTTATTGTTTGCTTCATTTCAAGGATTTCTGCTTTTTTTCATAATCTCTCTTTAGTGATCTTTCACTTCCTGTATTTTCTCTTTGATTTCACTCCTTATACTATTCTTTACTTCGCAGATCAGCTTAACTATGTACATTCTAAATTCCTTCTCTGATATTTCTTCTGTATTGTCTAAGGATTCTATTGTTGGAACATCTTGGTTTGTTTGAGACACTTTGTTCCCTTGTTTTTTCATGTTATTTGTGTCTTTCCATCTAGTGGTATGGATCTGAGGCAGTACAGTTTATACCCTGTAGTCTTATAGTGTCCCAGGCTTCCAATACCTCACCTTTAAGGGGGAGATGAATATAACAGCACCCCAATGCAAACAGTATACACTTTTACACCAAATAGCTCCTATTAAGGTGTCTACAGTTTTGTTACATTAAACAGAAATAATGTGTTCAATTATTGTCTACAATATAAACAGTAAGTTTGCTAAAAGAGTTTACCATGTCTAATGATGGACAATGAGGGACCAGAAGTAGTGTAAGATGTGATGTTTATGATGGAGAAGGAGAGAAAATAGAGGTAAAAATTTATATTAAAAGCAAGGGAGAAATTAATACAGATTGGCTGTTAGTATGAGAGAAGTGAGAAATAGAATCCAGGGAGACAGGTGAGAGTGAAAACATATACATATTTTTAAAAATAAATAAGTAAGGGGCTGGGGCTGTAGCACAGTGGCAGAGCATTTGCCTTGCACATGTGAGGTACTGGGTTCGATCCTCAGCACCACGTAAAAAAAAAAATAAACAAAATAAAGACATTGTGTCCATCTATAACTAAAAAATATAAAATAAATAAATAAATAAGTAAAAAATATAAGAATACATAGCAAAACTATATAATATACTATTCAGACATCCCATTCCTCAGTAAATTGATACATGAAAAATGTTTAAATTCAAAGATGGTAGAGATGTGAGAGAGGTGGCAAAAGAAAAAAAGGGAAAGTCTCAATGGAAAATTGAACAATAACTTCCATTGGCTTTCAAAAAAATTTCTCAGCTTCCCTTCTCCACCAATAGTTGGGGCTGTCTGAAGTTTGATGGTAGCTCCAATCTGGTGGGTCCCAGACTGGTTGGGTGGGCGAGCTGATAGCAAGATGCCCTCACATCTTCTTCCATTCTTCCCATCCTTTTGTAGCTGGCTCCTTTTGTCCCTGTGCACTTCAGGACTCACTGAGCTATAGAGAGCTCAGTTTTCTCCAGTTTTTCCTACCTGAACCCCCCTACCCCCCTACTGCCCCTAGTCGCTGGCATTCCTCAGGGTTGCTAGACCCAGATTGGCCCACATAAGACCAGCTGCAATCTGACGGACCTGGGCTTCAGATTCCTTAGGCTCTGCCTTGCTGCAGTCCCAAGATCTCAACGCTGTTTCAGCTTGCAGGGAAACCACCAGGGATGTGCTCGCACAAAGGACTGACCCTGCAAAGAGGCAGCCAGATGGCAGCCACTAGCACACCCTGCAGAAAGACCTCAGGTGCAACTAGACCTGTAGGTACCCCAATAATGTATCTCCAGGCCCTGGCTGGTGTCCCCAAACTGAGGCAGGGCAAACCTGTAGGTCCTGGACAGTGTCCCAAGATGGCAGTGGCCGCTTTTAAGCAAACCTGCGGGTACTGTGACAATGGACTTCCATGCACTAGGGGGTAGCAGGCAGCAGGAGATCCACTGATTTGCGGGTGGGTGTTGGGTGGCCGGTGATGGGCAGGTAAGAGACAGGCAAAGGGCAAAGGGTGATGAGCAGCCGCCAGCGAGCGAGTTATCAAAAGGCAGGGTATCACAACAGATGAATGGGGGTCCAAACAGCAGGGGATCAGTGGACAGTGATGGCTGCCTTGCAGAGAAACAGTATTTCTTTGGAGTGGCTGACCTAGTGCTAAGCTAATGGCATTAATGATCAGTAAATTCAAATAAGCAATCTACTTGAGTCTGATATAGAAACTGGTTTGATTTGGCAATGACTTGTAAATGTTAAAAGACTTAATTAAAATGTTAAAAGACTTAATTAAAACTACTTAATTATTCCTAAGGACAATTATCCATTTACAATAAGTGGGTTATGTTTATTTTTTTTAATTTCTTTTTTTTAAAAAATATTTATTTTTGTTTTAGTTGTAGGCAGACAGAATATCTTTATTTTATTTTTACGTGGTGCTGAGGATCGAACCCAGTGCCTCACGCATGCTAGGCGAGCACGCTACCACTGCGCCACAACCCCAGCCCTTTAATTTCTTATTTTGTAAACAAATGTCTTACAACTCTTTCTTAAGAGCAATTCATATGGATATCTGCTCATAAGGAGAGCTAGTCCCTGGCAGGTTTTCTGACTCCCAATA
Organism: Geosciurus inauris; assembly: GCA_004024805.1. Taxonomy (NCBI): domain Eukaryota; kingdom Metazoa; phylum Chordata; class Mammalia; order Rodentia; family Sciuridae; genus Geosciurus; species Geosciurus inauris. The sequence goes on along the minus strand of PVHX01002588.1, from coordinate 92,338 downwards.
ACAACTTTACATCATAGAAGGAGGAGGATGGATTTTTGGTGGACAGTTAGCTGTGTCTCCCACAGGTTGGGACACAAAATAACCTAGTAGTTACAGTTACGTATCTATATGAAAATACACTAATTTTATAAACACAGAATATTTATTTGAAAAATGTGGCTGTAAGTGAACTTCCTTAATTCAGGCTTCAATATTGCTAAAGAAGCAAACTAGGTATGATGAAAGACTTCATAACCCAGAACCTTCTTGAAGTTTGTTTTCTAAAGCAGAGTGTCTGATAAATTTATTTATTTATTTATTTATTTTTGGTACTAGGGATTGAACTCAAGGGTACTGGACCACTGAGCCACATCCCCAGCCCTATTTTGTGTTTTATATAGAGACAGGGTCTCACTGAGTTGCTTAGCACCTTTTGCTGAGGCTGGCTTTGAACTTGCAGTTCTCCTGTCTCAGCTTCCCAAAGTGCTGGGATTACAGGTGTGTGCCATCACGCCCAGCTTAATTTTGTATGTTTAGGTGGGAAAAGAATCTGGAAAGATAGAAGTTGTTTTGAATTTAATTAGGACCAGTAGAAAAAAAAGCTAGTGATACCTAAATTCTAGAATCTTTGGAGATAGGGGCAATGTCATCATGAGTTTATATTAAAAGTAACAAGGAAGGCAATTCTGTATTTTAATGTGTGCCTTACATTTCAGGAATCATGAGAAAACCAGTAAAAATATGATTTAAGATTCTAATAATGTACCATCCACAGGAATGAAAAGTCTAAAAATCCTTCAAACAATTTATACGTAAAGTACGAGCATTCTGGTAGAAGAGAGAGTTCAGAGTAACACTAGGATTGTATCTGCATTTACTCAGCACTTCTGGTAATTTTGGAAAGATACTAGCCATATCAAAGAATTTGATGGGGTTGGTAGCAGGTAGAAATTAATAGTGAAGCTGATCTTCCCTCTCCTCTACCATGTTAGTCCACCACCTTTCCCTTCCCTACTCCATAAGCGAGTACTGTTGGGGCTTGCTTTGTTGTGTTTTTGTTTGTTTATTTATTTATTTATTAGTTATAGATGGACACAAATATCTTTATTTTTTTATGTGGTGCTGAGGCTCGAACCCAGTGCCTCACACATGCAAGGCAAGCTCCCTACCACTGAGCTACAATTCCAGCCCTGTTTTTGTTTATTTTTGATGAATATAAATATGAGTTAGAAGGAGGAGTTCATAATAAATGAGATCAAGTAGAAGAGAGGGTCGTGAACTTGTTAGTATATCTTACAGGACATATAGGATTTTTAGAATGATGTTTAAGAGAAGAGAAAACTAATAACAGAAGAGATGATTTTCAGAATTTCACAGCTAGAGTAAGAAGGACATCATAGATCTACAGTTTAGAAAAATAGAAATAATAGATGATAGAGAATACCTTATACTGTACATCTCCTTTTTAATCTTTTAACTTTTGTATCAAGAGGTTGCTCTTTAAGAAAAGTTAGAACAAAGAATAAGAAAATAGTCAGTAGAAGACATTTAGTTTTAAATTATTTCAGGTCTCTAGGTTCAAAAGAATTATCTCAAGGTTCTGAAAGACATTTTTTATATTCCCAGAGCCACACCAGTAGTAGAGAAATCATGCAGATAGGTAGGCATTTCAGACAAAAGAAAAATGTTTAAACAAGTCCTTAAAGGGTAAATTTTAATAAATGCAGACACTGAAGTTGCCTTTGATTCTTAATAAAAGTCTAGAGCTGTTCTGTGATAAACAAGTGTTTGTGATAGTTTTTAAGCAATTAGAAGATTATAGAAGTAATATTTTATAGTTAGTTGTCCAGCACTGCTTTATTGAATCACCAAACCTCTATCTCTAGAGTTGAGTAAATGTTGTATAAAAGATCATTTGTCAGTGGTACTTTCCTGTATCATTCAGTGGTGGAACTTGAGAGGTTCCTTTCTAACAATACGGTCCAGTGATTCCTTTTTTATCTTTTTCAGGGCAGGATAGGCTAGCTCTCTTTTTATTTTCCCTATTTCCATAATTAGTTCTTCTAATGACATGATAAATATTGCTTTATCTTTTTTGGTGATATTCAGAGTCAGGCATATTAACAGTTTTCAAGCTCATTTTATATCTTTCCAGGTGTTTTGTTTTGATCTTTCAGGAAGATTGAACTGGAGTAATATATAAGCATGCTTATTTATTCATAGTATCTGTAAAATTGTTTTATTTTTGTTAGTATGTGAATAAAGATACCTTACTTTTGTTTTGTTTCAAGATGGGGTCAGACAGATCTCAAACTTATGGGTTCAAGCCATTTTCTCTGCCTTATCCTTCCAAGGAACTGGGACTACCAGTGTGTACCCAGACCCTTAAGGTTACTTTAATTTGCCTTTCCAGCTAAAGCTTACTCTGCATTTTTCCAAATGGTGAATTGCTTTGTCAGTAACCATTGCCAATTGTTTTTTTCTTATAGATTTTTAGAAATGCTTCATTTATTATAGATATTAATTCGTTTTGTCTTTTGGTTGCACTTTCTCCATATCTGTGCTTGTCATTACTTCATCTGATTCTTTCCTTATATCTTTTAAAAAGTATTTTAAAATAATTTTTCTCTTATGACTTATGGACATAAAAACAAATTTTTATCTATCAGATAAAAGATAAAAATATCTTCTCTACCTAAGGATCATTTAAAAAATTCTATTATAGGTTTGTGTTTTGTTTCACTATGTTATTTAGCTCTTTACTCTGGAATTTATGTATGTTACAAAGTGAGGATCCAGTTTTTTTCCTTCAGATGATATAGTTTTCCAGTGCTAGTTATTAAATCTTTTTCTCACTCAAAATATTATGCGTGGGGCTGGGATTGTAGCTCAGTGGTACAGTGCTTACCTAGTATGTGTGAGGCACTGGGTTCGGTCCTCAGTACCACATAAAAAGAAAGAAAGAAAATAAAGGTACTGTGTTCATCTACAACTAAAAATAAATATATAAAAAATGTTATGTGTGGCATTTACTTTTTTGTACCTTTGGGTCTGTTTGTAAGCTATCCCCCTTCCCCTTTTTTTTGGTACTGGGGATTGAACTCTGGGGCACTTGACCACTGAGCCACATCCCCAGCCCTATTTTGTGTTTTATGTAGACACAGGGTCTCACTGAGTTGCTTAGCGCCTTGCTGTTGCTGAGGCTGGCTTTGAACTCATGATTCTCCTGTCTCAGCCTCCCTAAGTGCTGGGATTACAGGTTTACGCCACCGCACCCGGCTTTTTTTCCTTTTGTTTTCCAGGGACTTAGATGTTTATTCCTATGCTAGTATCACATTGAGTATTGACACGTGTCAGTCACGGTGATGAATACTTCAATGTAGTTTAGTTGATTATCTCTTACAAAGACCTTATGAGTTATGTGCTCTTAATATCTTTATTTCTTCTCTCTCTTTTTTTTTTTTTGGAGGAGGGTCAGTTTTTAATGAAGCAACTTTAAGAATACGCTTCACTGGTATTTGTATTCATTGTTTTCTGAATACAGATTGCTTTATTATTTTCTTTTTAAATTATTTTTAGATACTCATGACAGTAGAATATATTTTGACATTATGCATACATGAAGTATAACTTATTCTAATTAGGATCCCATTCTTGTGGTTGAACATGATGTGGAGTTACACCGATCAAGTACTCACATATGAGCATAAGAAAGTTATGACTGATTCATTCTACCGTCTTTCTTTATTCCCATCCTTCTCCCTTCCCTTCATTTCCCTTTGTCTGATCCAATGAACTTCTGCCACTTCCCCCATTGTGTGTTAGTATTCACATATCAGAGGGAACATTGGGCCTTTGGTTTTTTGGAGTATTGGTTCATTTCACTTAGCATTGATAGTCTCCAGTTCTCTCCATTTACCGGCAAATGCCATAATCTCATTCTTCTTTATGTCTGAGTAATATTCCATTGTGTATATATACCACATTTTCTTTATCCATTCATCTATTAAAGGACACTTAGCTTGGCTCCATAGCTTAGCTATTATGAATTGAGCTTCTGTAAACATTGATGAGCTGCATCACTACAGTATGCTGATTTTAAGTCCTTTCGGTATAGACTGAGAAGTGGGATAATGGGGTAAAATGGTTATAACCCAGTTCTCTTAATTCCAAAACCTATATTTATAACCATGAGGTTATGATTCCGTGTACAAATTTGCTCAGTTTTCTCCTTCAAAAAATTCTGTGCTATTCATACGCATTTACTTTTCCATATGAACTTCACTGATAAGGTTAATTATTTAGATTTATTTAGGAACATGGACATCTGTATAATAATGGATTTTGCCATTTAAAAATAAGTGATTGTGTTTTATATATTGAGACTGTTTTATATCTCACAGGCTTATTTTATTAATGCAGACTTTGAGCATTCTTTATTATACTTATTCATAGATGTTTGTATGTGTGCTTTTTTAAAAAAAAGTGAATTTAGAAATAATTTCAAAGTCACAAGAGTTTCAAAGAACTTCTGGATACCTTCATCCGTATCTACCAGATGTTAACTTTTTGTCTTATTTATTCTACCATTCTCTTCTTAGGTACAGGTATATGTATATGTATATCCCCTTCCACCATTTGAAAATTGGTTGCAAGCATACTTAATACTGTTGAATATTCAAGGTGTATTTCCTAAAAACAAGGACATTTTCTTATATAACCACAATATACAATTATCAAATTCAGTAAGTTTTAGTGTCACTAAATACCATTACCTAATTTCTAGTTGTGGTTGTTAAATTGTATTCCTCAAAAGGTCCTTACCTATTCACCCAACCCTTGAATGTGACCTGGTCGTATTTGGAAATTGGGTTTTTGTGGATGTCACGAAGTTAAGTTGACATCATCTTGACTTAGGGTGGGCCCCTAATTCACTGTGGCTGGTGTTCTTACAAGAGGAACACACCACGTGAAGACACAGACACCTAGGGAGAATGCCATGTGACAACAGGCAGAGATTGATGTGGTGCAGCTATAAGCCAGGGAACACTAAGGATTGCCAACCACAGCCGGAAGGTAGAAGGAGGCAAGGAAGGATTTTACCCAGAGTTTCAGAGTGAGCATAGCCCTGCGCACACCTTGAGTTTGGACTTCTTGCCTCCAGAACTATGAGAGAACACATTTCTGTTTTAAGCCTTTTTTCTTCTTTAATAGCAGCCTTGGGAAATTAACACAACAGACCATAATCAAAATTTTCCAATTGTCATAATTCCTTTTATAACAAAAATCTAGAATCCAATCTAGGAGCACTTGTATTTAGTTGTTATATTTTAGTCTTCTTTAACCTGAACAGTTCTTCAAATCTTTCTTTATTTCTCCAAACATTGATGTTTTTTAAGTCAAACTACTTGTTTTGTACAATATATATCAATGAAGATTTGTCTGATGTTTTCTCATGATTAGATTTAGTTTATGAATTTGGGGCAGGACTACTAGATATAAGGGGTATTGTGTCCTTCCTCACATGACACATTAAGAGGCACACTATGTTAATGTGCCCAGTTATTGGCAATACTAACTTGATTGCTTAGTTACAGTGATATTTGTCAGGTTTCTTTATTACACATCCATTTAGCATTTTTCTCTTTTTACTTAATAAGTTATATGTGGGTAAACAGTTGTTAGCCTCCATTGATGATTCTTGTCTTAATTAACCTGAGTTAATTATGGCAGTGATGCTTACAGAATAATACTTTTCTAAATCTGTATTCTTTTACTGTTTTCTTAGGAGGGGGTAATCAGGACACTCAGAGGCACTCAACCGCTGAGTCACATCTCTAGCCCTATTTTGTATTTTATTTAAAGACACGCCTCACTGAGTTGCTCAGTGCCTTCAGGCTGGATTTGAACTCGGGATCTACTGGAATTACAGGTGTGCGCCACCGTGGCCAGCCTGTATTCTTTTACATTTGTTAGTTGGGATTTTGTAAGAAAGAACCTCTCCTCATCCCTCAGTTGTTTATTATCAGAAGGATTTATGGTGTCATTTTAGTTAACGTGTTATAATTTATGCATAGTATTACTATGCATTTTAATACTCAAATTTATTCTATTTTTGGATAGCAAGAGCCTCTTCAAGCTGTCTCCTGTGAACTTTTGATAGACCTCCATCATATTTTTTTTTTTTTTTTGGTACTGGAGATTGAACTCAGGGGCACTTGACCACTGAGCCACATCCCTAGCCCTGTTTTGTGTTTTATGTAGAGACAGGGTCTCACTGAGTTGCTTAGCGCCTCGCCGTTGCTGAGGCTGGCTTTGAACTGCAATCTTCCTGTCTCAGCCTCCCTAAGTGCTGGGATTACAGGTTCATCATTTTTTGAGTAGTACTTTATTATTCGTATGTGATGTCCCAGGTGCATCTCCTGTTTGCCTTGCTCTAACTTCAAAATCTGCCATTTATTCAAGGAGTATTGGTTGCTTTTAGCAGGTGTGAATGGTTTTCAAATGGTTCATTTTTAAATTATATTTTTCTGGGCTTGATGGTACATGCTTATAATATCAGTGACTTGGGAGGCTGATGCAGGAAGACCACAAGTTCAAGGCCAGCCACAGCAATTTAGTGAGACCCCTAGCAACTTAGTGAGACTCTGTCTCAAAATTTAATAAAAGACAAGGGATGTAGCTTAGTGGTAAAGCACCCCAGTTCAGTCGTCAGTCAGTTCAAATCCATCAGTCAGTTAATAAAACTTTATAACTGGCTATTTTGTTATATTAGGAGCTACTTATTACTTTATACACTTCTGTAACTTCCCTAGAGAAACATCTTGTGTCTAACGGTTTTTCAGTTAATTCTCCTAGTTTTTTTTTTCTTGGTTTAAATAATCATATTATGCAGAAATAATAATTGTAATCCTAGTTTATTTCCAGTATTTACCCATCTTATTCAGTGTTTTCAAAGTAAAAAATTGTTACACATTTTAATTAGATATTTCTAGTATTTATGTTCAACTATGACGCCAGAGTTCATTTGAGCTTTTAACTATAGATATGTAATATTATGGAAAGATTCTTCTATTTCATAAGTTTTTATTTTATTAAATGTAGGGGTAGATGTTGACTTAAATAATTTTTCTTTCCTTTTATTGGAAGAAATGGCTTTTCTTATTTTTTAATGTGTTGATGAAGAGACTTCTGAATAGTAAACCATTCTTACATTCTAAGAATAAACTTTTTTTTTTTTTCTGAGTGGAGAAGCATAGAAGAGTGATTATGACCATTTTCCAGTATAGTGTCTACCAGCTACCTAGGACAATTGAGCATTTGGAGTGTAGCCAGACCAAATTGAGATGTGCTATAAATGTAAAATACGTATGAGATTTTGAAGACTTAATATGGTAAAAAATAATGTAAAATAACTCAGTTTTATAATGTTGATTATATTTTGGATATATTCAGTTAAATTAGATGTCTTGTTAATCTTAACCTGTTTAACTTTTTTACCCTAAGTATTTTTATTAGATTTTTTTGGGTGGGGGCAGTGGTGGAGATTGAACCCTGGGCCCTTACACGTGATATTTGAGTGCTATACCACTGAGTTATATGCCCAGCCCTGATACTAGAAAATTTAAAATTACATGTGTGACTTCTGTTTGTGGCTCTCATTGTATTTCTATTAGACAACCCTGCTCTAGAGCCACACTGCCTATGACCGTTTTTAAAGTGAGAGTAAAAATAAGGTGGTTGTAAGGATTAAATAGTTAATATATGCATGAATACTTAGAGCAGTGCTTAGCAAAGAAAAGATACCTGATACTGTTAATATTCCTGTCAAGGTTATAAACTGCATGAGGTCTGGGAAGTTGTTTTGTTTATCGCTGTAGCTTCACCTTTTAGGCTTTCAATAATCCACTCCCCTCCCCCTGCTCATGTTAGGGCTAGAATAGGGTCCTTGCACATGTTAGGCAAGCACTTTTACCATTATAGTATCTGCCTAATTAGTATTTTTTGAATGAATGAATATAGAGAATTTCTAAGTAACTGAAGTAACTTGGAAAGGAACTCTCATTATAACCCAGAATGTCTGGAAACAATACTGTGACTGAGAAAACATCAAGCCAGGTGTAGTGGTGCACACCTGTAATCCCAGCTACTCGGGAGACTGAGGCAGAAAGATTCTAAGTTTGAGACCAGCCTGGGCAATTTAGGGAGACCCAGTCTTAAAAAAGGCTGCTAATGGGGCTGAGGTTGTGGCTCAGTGGTAGAGCACTCACTTCACATGTGTGAGGCACTGGGTTTGACCTTCAGCACCACATAAATATAAATAAATGAAGGTATTGTGTCCATCTACAACTTAAAAATTTTTTTTAAAAATAATAATAAAGGGCTGGGAACATAGCTTAGTGCTTGCCTGGTGAGCATGAAGCTCTGAGGTCAATCCCCAGTACTGGGGGAACAAGTTAAAAATTTTAAAAAGAGAAAACATCACATAATTTACCTATGAAATATATATTTTGGGGGTTCTTGATAGCTTTTTTTCAAGGTTTAAACTATTTTTATAGTTATTGTTTAGGTTTCCTATCTTTTAATTTTATTAATTTCTATTTGCCTAGTCACCCATTTCATCCAATTCTTAAAACTTAGTTATCAAAGCCCTCACTTGCTATTCAAATTATCCTTGGCTCTGATTCTCTTCTCATACTTAATATTGTGTCTTTTCTCCCCTTTTGTATGTATGTATGTATGTATGTATATGTATGTATTAGGAACTGATTCCATGGTCTCACATATACCAACCATGCATCGTACCCTCGAGCTTTACCTCCAGCCCTCATTTTTGTTTCTTGATAAAGATGAGGTGTAGTGATTTATGTATTTAACTTATTTTTATTTGTAAATTATAATTTTTCTATTATAATAAAATTAAATTTTAAAAAAGTAATAAATTAGAAACATAGGTGGGAAATTCAAGTATGATTTACAAATGAAAATCCCTTTTTGAGGTTCCTTTTGTTTTTTTCCCTAAATTCTAAATATTTAATTCATTTGTTTATATTATTTTGTTTTTAGTAATAGGTGCAAATGGCTATGAATTTTCTCTGACTACAGCTTTTGCTATAGCTCATTAATGTAGAAAGTTATTTCACAATTGCAGTTTTTGTTTCTTCTTTGACACAAGGGCATTGGACCATGAAAATTTTTATGTATTCATCTCACTTAGGAAAATTTGAAAAAACACTGAACAATCTTTTAGGGCTTTTGGTATATATTCTGTTTTTATTACTCAAAAAATGCTAAACAACATGAGAAAATTATTTCTAGTCAGAAGTAATTTCAGCATGTAAAGACAATTTCATTAAATTTTAAATACCCATTTCTAAAACAAATAATATAAAATGTGGGCCATTGTATGACAAATGTTGATAGAATTCAGTTCAACAAACTTTTATATACTTGCTCTGAGCAATCAGACACTGCTAGTAATATTGTAATAATCTGGTAAGAGCGTAAAATAGTATCAGAATTACAAACATCGTTAACATGTTGAATTCTAGTATAGTTTTCCAAAGAACTTTGTGGCTGTATAAGTTGGAAACTTTCACACCTTTATGTGATAATTTGGAAAATCAAAATATGTTTTCATTTTTAATAAGACTTTTAAGATGTTGACATTTATACACATACTTATTATGTACTTTTTTGTGGTGCTGGGGATTGAACACAGGGCATTGTGCATGTGAGGCAATGTGTATATGTTTTAAAAAATTATTTCAGGCTTAAAATAGTATAGCACAGAAGTAAAGAACATTTCAGAAATATTACACCAAGACTGTTTCTGGCTTTCTTTGGTCATCTTAAGAAACTAGAGACAGAGCATAAATGATCAATTATATAGCCCATGGTGAAATGCTCCATATGTACTATGAAGGTAGAAAGAGGCATCGGCTTTTATTTGATTAAAAACTTGTTTATCTCCTTTTAACGTGACAGTTTCATCAGACTAGAATAAAGCCACTCATGCTATTTCCACATTCATTTCTTGACTCCTGTATTTACTTCAAAAAGCAAAACAGACAAATTCATATTCTTTGGAGATTCAAAATGTAAATGAATTTGAAATTCAAAATACAAATTGAAGTCCTTCAGAGTATATATTGTGCATCTGTTTTTGCCTTTGTAATGTAGATATAGTCCTTGGAGCTCAGCTATATACAAATTTGATAAATAACAAATCGTATTTTCTCATAAATTTTTACCTTCATTTATTCAAGTGTCTCTTAAGATTTCTACCTGTTTCTACATTGAAATAACAACAATTTCTAAATAATCAGTAATGCAAAAAACTGATATTATCAATTGTCATTGCCAACATGAACTGGTAAAACCTTTGTTGTGAATTGATAATACCATGATTTGGCATCTGTGGTTTTTGGTATACTGGTTGGGATGAGGGATATTGGAACCAATCCCGCATAGATACCAAGGGATGACTGTATGCTGATTCCAAGTATGGGCCCTGTGGGAGACAAAATCATGGCTACCCACGATATCCATGGCCTGTGAATTCCTGTGAATATATTAAAACCTGTGAATAGATTAAGTTACATGTCTTAGTGTGTTTTCTGTTGCTGTAACTGAGTAACAAACTGTGTAATTTATAAAGAATAAAGGTTTATTCAGCTCATTCTTCTGGAGGCTGGGAGGTTCAAGGCTAAAGGGATGTATCTGATTTGGGCTTTGCTGGTGGGCTCTCTACAGAATCCTGAGGGCCACAGGATGAGAGAGGTGCATATAAGAGACAGTCAAACTGGCTTTGATTACAGAAATAAATTAATCCCTTCATAAGAGCAGACCCTTCATGACCTCACCTCTTAAAGGTCCCACCTGGTCCATCCCACCTATTTATACCTCACAATGGGAATTAAACAGCAACATGAATTTGGAGAGCAGGCATTCAAACCATGGTACTTAGCACAGGGGAATTACAGTTGCAAATGGAATTAAGGTTGCTATTAAACTGATTTTAAAATAGGGAGCACATACTGGAGTATCCAGGTGGGTCCAATCCAGTAACAAAGATTTTTTGTTTGTTTTATGGTGCTGGGGCTTGAACCCAGGGTGTCATTCATGCCAGGAAAGTGCTCCACCACTGAGCTACATCCCCAGGCCCAGTAACAAAGGTTTTTAAGAATGGAAAAAGGTAGAAGAGTCAAAAAATAAAAGTTGCTGCCTTAAAGAATGAGGAACAAGTTCGTGACCCCTCGAAGCTGGAAAAGTCAAGAAAACGCATCCACTCTTTGAGTCTGCTTTAAGTCTCTTAGAAATATAGCCCTGCTGACACCTTGATTTTTAGCCCAATGAAACCACTGTCTGACTTCAAAAGTATAAATTTGCATTGTTTTAAGCCACCAAGTTTGTGGTAATTTGTTATAGAAGAAATATAAACAGCACTGAGTCTGCATTCAGCGTCTAACTCTGTCACTAGTTTAGTGACATACAGCTTGTTCAGGCCTCAGTTTCCCCATCTGTAAAACAGAGATAACAATAGCATATATCTTGCAGGATGTGGTGGTACACACCTGTAATCCTGGTGACCTGGGAAGATTACAAGTTCAAGGCCTGCCTCAGCAGCTTAGTGAGGCCTGAAGGAATTTAGTGAGACACTGTCTCAAAATTTTTTTAAAAAAAAGGGTTGGTGAAGTAGCTCAGTGGTAAGGCACCCCTGGTTTCGGTCCCTTACTGCATCCAGTGCATATACTTACATACATCTGTATTCTTTCAATGTTAATATGGTGAGTGTGTAGGAAATTTGAAATTAAAAGAAAAATGCTCAGTACAAGAAGAAACTAGACATTTAGCAAATATCCTCTGGACATTTATAATTACAAAGAATGTTTCTTAAAATGGGCATTTTTTTGCCAATATCAAATTTGGAAAGATTCCATCAGTATCATGCCTGTTGTTTAATGTATGAAAATGGATCTTATCCTTAAAAAAGAAAACTAACTCTTATTAAGTTACTTACATTTTATTTATACAGTGTTAATTGTATGTTACAAATATTAATGCCAGGTGAAAAATTACCTAAACTGTGATACAATAGAAGCTCAGAAAAATCTGTTATGTTGGCATGTAGGAGACAGAGATGCTATGAGCTCTCTCACAGCTCACCATTTTATCCTGTTTTTCCAGTTCAACTGAGTCAAGCTTCCAGGTTCAATTTTTGTTACATTACATCCATATTTATTGCTAGAATGCTATAGAAGATTATGTGATGATTTTTCCCACATGGTTTTTCTACTTTAAGAAGTGTTTTCATGCTGGGCATGGTGGTGCATGCCTGTAATCCCAGTAGCTCAGGAGGCTGAGGCAGGAGGATTGAGAGATAGATCAAAGACAGCCTCAGCAAAAGTGAGGTGCCAAAGCAACTCAGTGAGACCTTGTCTCTAAATAAAATACAAAATAGGCCTGGGGATGTGGCTCAGGGATTGAGTGTCCCTGAGTTCAATCCCCAGTACCACTCCCACCCCCCAAGGTTTTCATTTCAGTTTGTTACAAGATTTGGGGAATATGCTATTTAAATTTTAAAATGTGCTTTTAAGATCCTTTCCTAATCTCCTCTCTGCATCTTGAAAGTATGCTGCATAATTTTTATTATTAATTTGCTATTTAATTTTATAAAACTTTTTAAAGAATATCCTTAAATTCTTATCCTTTTAAAAAGAAATGTTTACCTTTGCAATCTCTTTTGCAACATTAACTATTGAGATCAGAAATTTAGAAAGTTAAAGAGAAAAATAATTATTTAACATGTTTTATATTGATATTATACATTTTCCATTCATAGGTCATAGTGTAACTTTAAACTTGTGATTAGTTACTAATACATTTTTATTGTAGTTGGTTCACTTAAGTGTTATCTTGAAATGCTACTACTTTTTACTTAATAGATACAATAACAGTTTGATTGCCCAGAGTTCCTCAGTTCCTAGGACCTTTTTCACTATCTCATGGTTAAAATGGGCTCTGCTCTGTTCCAGCAGTAATCCCACCTCTTGGCTAGAGAAGACTCACCAAGAAGGAGGGCCAGAGTGCTTTAGGAATTCGAAATTTATTCTTAAAATCTCTAACTGTAAAATGAAGACTATAACCTGTTTTACTCTGAAGCAAAGGGCTGAAAAGGCCATTGTGCCACAGGAGAGCAAAATGAAGCAGATAAGAGGTGCAAGATAGATAGTAAGACAAACACTTAAGAGGGGAGCTGAGATGAGGAAGGAATGGGTATGATAGAAGGACCAGGAGAAAGAAAGAAAGAAGGAACAAACTAAATTCCAGGACCTAGGTTATTTGTTCTAGTTTTCTTTTATAGTCGCAAATTGCATGTAACCTTTCAGTAACCTTTGTAAAAATCTCCTTTTTGCTTAAGCCAAAAGTTTACTTAGAGCCAGAAATCTTAATCAAAGATTTAGCAGGTGTTAAACAAACACCTGCTTTTCTTAGGGTATGTGCTGGTTGCTTTACATATGATATCAGTTAATTCTTAAAACCTTGAAAGATAGGTATTATTCCTCTGAATAAAAATTAGCAAACTCAGGCTTGGGAGAGATTAAGTAATTTAATCAGGGATCACAATAATATGCAATGAAACCAGAACTGAAATGTAGGTCTAACTCCAAAGTCACTTCTTACTCATGCATTCTAAAAATATTTATTGGGTATTAGCTATAGAACACGCACTAGAAAGATTAAAAAAAAAATGCTGCCCCAAAGTTCAGAGGAACATAGAAACAAACAGGCAGTGGCAAATCAGTAACTTTCCATATTTAGGAATAAAATATTAGCATATTTAGGGATAAAATATGCTTTGAGAAGTCAGGGAAGATTTCCTTGAACATTTAAGGTAAGACTTGAGAAGGCTGAGTAGTCTTAAGCCAAGCCTAAAGAAAGAGGTAGATTGCATCTAACATTTATGCAAAGAGCATTTCTAAAAGAAATTCAGTATGCCAAGAAGCATTGGATGTAGGGAGAAGAATGGGAAGAGCCAGGAGAGGTAAATAAAGCAAATTATACAGGGCCTTCTGTTGCATCTGAAGGAGTGCAGACTTTATAATAGGAGAAAAGAAGTGGGAGTCGGGCCAACCAAGACTCATGATCAGATTTTATTTCTTTTTAAAGTATCAGGGATTGAACGCAGGGGCACTTAACCACTGAGCCACATCTCTAGCCAAGCCAGCCTGCTTTTTTTTTTTTTTTTTTTTTTTTGAGAACACGCCAACATACTCTATAGTCAGAGAAAATGGGAGAACTAACACTAGAGACACAGAGGCCAGTCAGGGAGGCTTTTGCAATAATCTAGACAGTAAATAATAGGTAGCCAAGGAAAGTAGTAATTAGGTGAAGAAGAAGCAAAAGCATTTTTACAGATTAAAGGCTATTATGATCAGGTATTGGTTACTGACTGAACATATGGAACTTGGGAGAAGTAGAAGTTAAAAATGACTCTTAGGCTTCTAGTGAAGTGGATGGGAGCACTGTGCTTACCGTTCAGAGACATGAGTGACAGAGGAAGGAAGAATAGATTGTGATGGGAAAGATGGCAGGTTCCATTTTGGATATGGTAAATTTGAGATTCCTGAAAGATATTCTAACACATGCCTATACTACACAGCTATGTCCGCTAAATGAGCCTTCTGTGGAGAGTATTTTGACAAAATGAGACCTTATCTTGTATTTCATTCTTTAGGTTTCTGGAAAAGAATGACTTTAGGCATCTAATATATTTGCTGTTTTAGATGATCTGTTGTTTTCCATTCATTTAAAAAGTAAGGTCATGTTCTTTCCCAGAAAATTGTTAGAAAATCATTGCTTATCTTTATTATTCTTCTGTGTAATGGTCATTATTCCTTAGACATATTTTTAGGTAAAAAAGCAAAATTGAGGCAAGTGCAGTGGTGCACTCCTGTAATCCCAGCAGGCTGGGAGGTTGAGGCAGGATGATTACAAGTTCAAAGCCAGCCTTAGCAATTTATTAAGGCCCTAAGCAATTTAGCTAGACCCTGTCTCAAAATAAAATATCAAAAGAGCTAGGGATGTTGCTCAGTGGTTAAGTGCCCCTGGGTTCAGTCCATGGTACCAAAAAAAAAAAAAAAAGGCAAAATTGATATTTTATAGATATTTTTAACCTAGTAAGTATCCATGGAATTATATTAGCATTGATTTTGAATGAAACAAAAAGTGAGAAAACTGAATAATATGCACTTATTAAGTACCTAGCATATGCCAAAACCATAGTTTTTGTTTAATATATTGATTACAAGACAGAACTTTCTTAATGGAATTTAAAAATCAAAAATCTCTTTTAATGTGTTTGGCAATTTAAAATTTTGAAGCAAATGTCAATCTTTACTGATCTCTAACAAAACCAAAATACACTATTTACCTCGTCAAGTAATGTATCATGCTTGAGAAGGAAGGGTTATTAATCAGCTGTTAAGGACAGTGATTTTATTTATTCATTTATTTAATTTTTTGTGGTACTAGGGATTAAAGCCAGGGATACTGTACCCCTGAGCTACATCTTCAGCCCTTTTTATTTTGAGAGATGGTCTCACCAAATTGCTCAGGCTGGCCTTGGACTTGTGATCCTCTGACCTTGGCCTCCAAAGTAGTTGGGGTCACAGGCATGCACCACCATGTCTTGTTTAAAGACAGTGTTTTAAGAGAAACTGATCACAGATACCTAAAATTATTTCAAAGATGTTTTTAAACAACTGGAAAAAAATAGAATAGTTTTAAGTGTACTTTATATGCGCAAGTTAAATTCTGGGATACCAATTTAAACTTATTTTTAATAACATTTTACAGTTACTCCCATTACTAGATACAGCTTCTGCTAAGTTCTAAGAGAAGATTAGTGGTTTAACAAAATACAAGGCCTGCACCAAAAGGTAGCAGAGGTCAGAAAGCTACACGGTCTTAGAGCTGTTACACAGTTATGTTGATTGTGGTTTCTTGCCTTGCGTCTCCAATTCATCTCCAGCCATGCTTGTCACCACATGACTTATTTTGGTTTCTTAAATCACTTGGCTATTCCTTGCTTTTGTTGCTTCATTGCTGATAACTCCCTTTTCTCAGGTCTGCTGCATTAGTGCCATACTTATAGTTGTGTACATTTGATTTATTTATTTATTTTTAAATGTTTATTTTTTAGTTGTAGGCAGACAGAATATCTCTATTTTATTTGTACGTGGTGCTGAGGATCGAACCCAGTGCCTCACACATGCTAGGCGAGCACACTACCACTGCGCCACAACCCCAGCCCGTGTACATTTGATTTATATATCAAACTTTTGGTTTTAAATCTGTTGAGTAAAACATACATTGAAATTCAAGATATTGTTACAGTCTGGTAGTGATAAGTAAATATCCCAAGAATTTGGAGAAAATTAGAGAGCTTTTGGTCAATAACTAAATCCAATTTCTTCTGTTTAGTCTTAAAGAAAAAAACAGAAGGGAGTTACAATGTTGTTACATAAATAATTGACTAAAGAAGAGTCCATGTAGTGTCTGAGGAGCATTTAACTGACAAATGAAGGTGAAAGTAGTATCTAATGGTTCACTGCAATTTGCTCCTCAAAAATCTTGACAAAAGTCAGACATGGTGGCACACACCTGTAATCCCAGCTACTTAGGAGGCTAAAACAGGAGGATCACAAATTGAAGGCCAGCTGCCCTAACAGCTGCACCAAGTTAGGAAGACCCTGTCTCAAAACATAAAAAGTGCTGGGATATACTTGGGGGCTGGGACAGGATCTTTTTTTTTTTTAAATATTTATTTTTTAGTTGTAGGTGGACAGAATATCTTTATTTTATTTTTATGTGGTGCTGAGGATCGAACCCAATGCCTCACGCGTGCTAGGTGAGCACGCTACCACTGCGCCATAACCCCAGCCCCGGGACAGGATCTTGACAAAAGAGAAAGGTGTGAAAATCTGAGTGGAAAAAAAATTCTTAAGGGATAAAAGCAGTTTATTTTTTAAAGAATTGGCAGAATTTGAGGAGGGAATGATGCCTAATAGTACTTTACAGGTGCTTTTCTACCAACAAATTGTTTTTAACAGTTGTTGAAAGTAGCTAAAAGTAATTCACTCTTACATTTGGATCTGTTCTATGTTGAATTTAATTCACTTTTTAAAAGCTTACAGTTTAACGTTAATTTGTAAGTTATTTTTATTACTATAATTCATAGCAAAAAAAAGGGGGGGGTGGGAAAGAAAGAAAGAGTTAAGGATTCTTTATGTATTCTTTACTTCAGACCCTTGTCAGACTTAAAGAAACCATGAGACTCTAGGGATTTAGGATGAGTTGGCTTACTCTTAAAGGTGGATTGTTAAAAGTGTAAAAAAAAAAAAAATGGGAAAGAAAAAGATTTGCAGTGGTAGAAAATTGCCTCCATTAGTGAGCTCTGCAAGCTCAGTTTTCCATTGCTTACATTTTCTGTTCTTCTTTGACTCTTGGAAAATTAAGTTCTTTGTTTGCTTTTACAGGAGAGTGCACGCCCTTTAAGCAGTCTGCTGCTGCTTCCTCTCTGCTTATACTTTCTGTTTTTGTTGTTGTTGTTGTTTATGGTCCTGCCCATCCTTTGTGCTTTATGTTAAAGGAGAAGATTTTAAAATGAAAGATAAAAATTATTCAGTTATGTTTATGGCCTGTGAAGCTTCTTGACTTCACAGTCAAATGAGAGTGTTCATTTCATACCTTATGAAATTAAATCTATAAATTAATTTATCTAGGATTTCTTAAAACTTTGTTGTAAATTGGAACCATCTGGGCAAAATGCCAAACTAAGACTCTGACCCTCCCCACAAACTGGATACAGCATATAATGAATGTCACAGTTGGTTAGATTGCTAAAGTTAGTACATTTAAGTCTTTCTTAAAGTTCAAAAACGTGTTAAATTAGCCAGGTGGGTGGTGTGTGCCTATAATCCTAGCTACTTCAGGAGGCAGACACAAGAGTATCCTAAATTCAAGGCCATCCTAGGCTACATGGTGAGACCCTGTCTCGAATAAAATAAAAAAGGTAAAAAGTGTGTTAAATTACTTGAGAATTTTTAGCCACTGTTACTACCAGTAATGCAACATGGTTAAAGTACGGAGTGGAAGACTGTTTTCAAATAGATTGTCAGTTGTGCAGTGAAGCTGGCTGCCAATGTTAGATTTGTAATGTTTTCTAAAGGGTTAATATTTAGTGACTTATCAAGAACAGAAAGTGCCATACACGATTTTCTTAGAGGTTATGTAAGTGGTGGAAAGAATGCAACTTTGGAAGTTAGAAAATCTAGTTCCCTGGTTGTGCTCCCTTTTAGCCTCATCTCCTTGAACAAGACAGCCTCCCTGGGCTTGAGGTTCTTTACATATAATATGTAGAAATTAAGCCTACTTCTCCTGCTAACACATTAGGATTATTATGGGATTAAATAATAAATATTTCAGAGACAAAAAGCACTGTCAAGGTGTAAAATATTATTTAAAAAATACTCAACACACTTTGTGCAGTGTAATAATGTTATCTGCTAATGATTAAGCCGGATGCATTAAAATTTATTTTAAATTTGCCCCAACTTCATTAAACATACTGTTATAAAGTAGATTCTAATATAGTGTAGGTGATTCTGATATATAACTACCTAAAATAAAGCTGAAAAACTTTAATCTGACTTAGAGAATTGATGTGTTAGGAACTCATTGGAAAACTTATGCATTTCTAGAACTTTTGGTATGCTTCGCTCTTTGCAGGGTATATAAATTTTACGTAGTTTGTATAGAATTCATCAGAATCAAATTTATAATTTAGTAATTTATTTCAAAGAAAATGAAATGAATACCTGTGTATAAAATGCAATTTGTGTTAAATAGAAAGAACAAAATCCTTGTGGGATATACTGTTTCCTATTACTATCTTTTCTGTCCTCATCTTTCCCCTTTTTATTTGTATGCTGTACTTTAGCACTGAACTCTTAGCGTTCTTTTTTAAATTTTTAAAATTTATTCTACTTAGGTATACATGATAGCAGAATGCATTTTGATACATTGTACACAGATGGAGCACAATTTTTCATATCTCTGGTTGTACATGATGTAGAATCACATCGTGTATGCAGTCATACATGAAGCTAGGGCTAGGATGTCCATCTCTTTCCACCATGTTTACTTAGCATTTTTAAAACCCACTTTGTTCTTGGGTTTGTAGTAGGCTTTTGCACAGCATGCTGTCTCTGCTTAAAAGACAGTCTCTGCCTCTGGTTTTCTTTTCTTTTCTTTTCTTCTCTTAGTTTAGTTAGACACAGTATCTTTATTTTGTTTATTTTTATGTGGTGCTGAGGATCGAACCCAGTGACTCACACATGCGAGGCAAGCGCTCTACCACTGAGCTACAGTCTCAGCCCCTGGTTTTCTTAATTAATGTTGATTGTCCTTATCTTTTATTTTCTGCGGATTTTGAAACAAAAGACAAAGATAATAGGTCATATTTTTTAGTTCAGTGATTTACTTTCTTTTGAAGGCTAACAAGATGGCCATATAAGAAATGGGAAAGGGGCTGTTTTACTTCTCTGCTCCTGAGAATTTGCCCCATCAACAAAGAAGCCCTTTTAGTTGTACTCTTCCTTCTCTTGCTCATTATCAAAGATGATCAAGTAGTTCAGGTGTGATGAGGGAACAAAGTAAAACCTTCTGTGTAGCCTGACTCTTCTGTCCAGTATATAACAAGTGACTTTGTGGAACTGGATCAGCATTCAACATTCATCTTCCAGCTCTCCAAAGTCATCTCCATTAAAGAAAAATAATCTAATGTGGAGATTTGTTTAAATTAAAGAAGGTTTTACTTTTAGTGCATTTTGCTAAAACATGTCAACACTTGCTATTAAAGCAAGAACAATCCAGGAGACTTTGCTAAAAAGAGCTTACACTGAATACTGATCATTCATCATGGTTTCTAGACTAACGAAAAGACCATGGGATGAGCCAACAGCCAAATCATAATTGGTTATCAGGTTAAGGCAGTTGGATAGTACTTTATGTTCTTTTAATTTTGTTTATTCAAGTGCAAAGTCAAAAATGGGTAAATCACAGTGATTGTGGAATATTGAGAGAATCCGAAGTAAGTCACAAATGAATAAAAATTATGAGAGAGTAGAAATTGTGAGGTAGATAGGAATGGCTGTGTCAGTAGAAAGTGACTGCCCTAGAGTATCCAAGGCAATTTTGAAAAAAAAATGGAGGGCTTATTTAATTTTAAGACTTACTCTAAAGCTACAGTAATGAAGAGAGTGAGATAGATGATGTAGGCATAGAACAGTGAGCAGACTGTAGAAATAAGCCTAAAACATTGGTAAATTGATTTTGACAAAGGTAATTCAATGGGATAGAATGAAACAGTAGTTAGGAACACTGGATGTCAAATTTGGAAAAATTAAAGCTCACACTTGACTTTGCATCGAAATCAAAAGTTAGCTTAAAATGGCCCAATAGACTTGAAGTAAGAGGTCAGTATTCTAGGTGAAAAAATAAGAGAAAATCTTCTACTGAAGAGTTCTCAAGACATAAACCATAAAATTAAACATTCTTCTCAATGGTAAAAGGGAATGAACTGTTGACACTTGCAGAAATGTGGCTGGATCTCAGATGCATTATGCTAGGTGAAAAAAAACAGAATCAGAAAGCTGTATATCATATGATTCCATTTTTATGGTATCTGGAAAAGGCACTACTATAAGAACAAAAAATAGATTAGTGGTTCTCTGTAAGGAAAGGATGACTACAGAGGGGAATAGGAGAACCCTGCGAGGTGATATACCTGCTCTTTATTGTCACTGATGTGGACAATGTACAATTGTGTGCATCTGTCAAAACTTGCAGACCTGAGCCAGACATGGTAGCACATATTTGTAATCCCAGCCACTTAAGAGGCACAAGGATTGCAAATTTGAGGCCAACCTGGGCGACTTAATGAGACCCTATGTCAAATTTTTAAAACTGCCTGGGGGTTGTAACTCAGTGGGAAAGCACTGGCCAAGCATGTGCTAGACCCTAGATTCAGTCTCCTGGACCACCAAAGGAAAGTGCATACTTGCATATTAATAAGGATAACTCTTAATTATGTAAATTAAATCCTGGTTGTTAAATAGAATTTTTAGAAAGTGAGAAAATGATCCTTGAAGCATTGCAAATGTAAGCATTGCAAATGTAAGATCAGATCATATTTTAGTAATATGCATGCTTACTTAGTTTACCATTGAATCTAACCTAAGTGTAGAAATAATATATTTTAGAAGATAGGATGTTGTGTAGCTGCTTTTTATTGACTTTAGCAAATTAAAGAGAGGTTAAAGATAATTTACACTTATTCAGTACCTGACTGTAACTTGTACCAGTGAACTAGAAGTCAGTGGTTAATGTGCAGTTCATATGATTTTTATAATACTTATAAAAGTATATAACATCAGTTCAGCCAGATACATTTTATATCATAAGCCTTCTGATATCAATAGATTTTCATTGCCAAAGTTTTCTAAAAATGTAAAATATAACTAGATAGAATATTTGGACCCTATCCAAATCCATTTAGGTGTATGGTAGGTTTTTTTCTTTTTTGGGTACTGGAGATTGAACTCAGAGGCACTTGAGCCACATCCCCAGCCCTATTTTGTGTTTTATGTAGAGACAGGGTTTCACTGAGTTGCTTATTAGCGCCTCACCGTTGCTGAGGCTGGCTTTGAACTCACGATTCTCCTGTGTCAGCCCCCCTAAGTGCTGGGATTACAGGCTTGTGCCACCGCACCCGGCTGTATGGTAGGTTTTTGACAGAAAAAAGTAGTATTGTTGAGGATGTAAAGCAACTGAAATTCATATTGATTACTGATGGGATGCAGAAATGGTACAGACAATATGTTAAACAGTTTAATAGCTTCTTGTGGTAAAAATAGGCTTAATTTTATATTACATGATCAAACAGTTCCATTCCTAGATATTGCTGGAGGTAGTGGTAAAGAGAATGATGCATATCGACCCCACCCCCAAAGACTTAGTGGAATGTTTATAGTAGATCCAATTGTAATAGCCCCAGACTGGAACAACTCGAAAAACCTATCCGCAAGTGAATGTGGTTATAGGCATGTGGTGGAATTTGCAATAAAAATTAACAAACTACTGATATATGCAATGATGTAGAAGTATCTCTTAGAAACCTGTGCTCATGGCAAAGGGAAACTGGCAAGGGAGTGAGAATGGCTTAAGTCAATCATTAGGGCTAGACAGGTGTCAAGCCTCCCCTGAGTGACTTGGCAAATGAAAGGAGGGTAAATAAAGTCAGGGTTCTATCAAAAAACTGGGAGATAGTGGCGCACACCTGTATTCCCAGCACTGTGGGAGACTGAGATAGGAGAATCGCGAGTTCAAAACCATCCTCAGCAATGGCGGCGAGGCGCTAAGTAACTCAATGAGACTCTGTCTCTGCATAAAACACAAAAGAGGGCTGGGGATGTGGCTCAGTGGTTGAGTACCCCTGAGTTCAATCCTTGGTGCCAAAAAAAAAAAAAAACTGGGAGACTGTTCAGTAACCAAATGTCTGTTGTATTAGATTACACTAAGACTGGTGAAGGAGAGGATCAATAAACTATACAAAGAAATTATAGAAGCCATCTTGATAGTAAATATATGTTCTCACTTATAAAGCTGTTGTATTCCAAAAATTCTCCATATTTTGATGGCCTAGTCGTTACTTTATTCTTCAGTTTACTATAATCTAGCCTGTGTCTTCATGACATTAAGAAATGTTTTCAGGGCTGGCGTTGTGGCTCAGTGGTAGAGCACTTGCCTAGCATGTGTGAGGCACTGGGTTCAATTCCCAGCACCACACATAAATTAATTAATTTAATTAATTAAAGGTCCATCAACAACTAAAAAAATATTTTAAAAAAGAAAAAAAAGAAATGTTCCAGCTGGGTACCGTGCCACAGGTCTGTAATCCCAGCCAAGGCAAGAGGATGCTGAAGCAAGAGGATCACAAGTTCAAGACCAACCTAAGCAACTAAGTGAGACTGTCTTAAAATAAAAATGTGCTTGGCATATAAGTCCATGAGTAATGCTCCCCTTCCATAGATTCTGTGTGCATTGCCAGAGGGGATTGGGAAGCTGGGACTGGGGTATGGCTCAGTGATAGAACGCTTGCCTGGCTGGCCTAGCTATGCTGGAGACTCTGAATTTGATTGTCAGCTCCTTGAAAAGAAACCCTGAAGTCCCCATTGGACTACTAATTTCTAATCAGCTAACTTTTAAAAATCAGTTTAAATGTCACTTCATTTTGGTCTTTAAACAATGTTAATCATTTTTATCTGGAGAGTCTGTGTCTTTATTGCCACTATACTATTCTACTTATTAGCATTTTGTTGAATTATAAAATAACTTCAAATGAAAATAATTATATTATTATCCACATTTAACACATTAGCATTTTTCATTGTACATGTTTAGTTTAGGATAAAAATGTTATAGTTGAAGTGTTTTTCTACCCAACTCATTTCCCTGTCTTAAGCTGGTGGTTATCTTTTTCAATATGGAAGTATTACTATCTTTAATTACTGCTTATCCCTTGCATGTAGGTATCCTCCAACGTTGTGTCAATTTTTCACTTTGCTTTAAATCTGTACTTCAGTGAGTTTTATTATCTCCAAAAGAGTTAAACTGTGAAAATATTTTTGTTTACTTTTTCCGTAGTTACCTACCTTTTTCTGAGCTTTGAACTTACTATCAATCCTTCACTAGACGTCACAGGCACCTACAATACATATCTGGAATTAAATTAATTGGTTCAAAAAAACCTATCCTTCTCCACTTGTTTCCTTTCAGTTATGGTTTTCTTTCCACGTGTTTGGACTACAAACTTTGAAGTCATTTATTATACATGTATAAGAACTAAGTGATCAATAAATACTATAAAATGAATAAATGCCTTTTCTTTGTGTTTCTTCTCCCCATATCTAGTTTATCATCTAAGCTTATTTATTCTACATATCATCTAAGTCATTTTTCCTGTCATAGTTAGCTATTCCATGTTTCTGCTTTTTTTATAATTTTATAACTTGTAACTTGTCAAACTACTATCAGTATTTCTTGTTCTTTCCAGTCATCTTTCTTTCCTTTCTTTTCCTTTTTTTTTCTTTTTTTGGCACCAGGGATTGAACTCAGGGGTATTCAACCACTGAGCCACATCCCCAGCCCTATTTTGTGTCTTATGTAGAGACAGGGTCTCATTGAGTTACTTAGCACCTCGCCATCGCTGAGGCTGGCTTTGAACTCGTGATTCTCCTGTCTCAGCCTCCCACAGTGCTGGGATTACAGGCTTGCACCACCGCACCGGGCTCCAGTCGTCGTCTTTTTTTTTTTTTTTTAAGTATTTTTTAGTTGTTAATGGACCTTTATTTAATTTATTTATATGCAGTGCTGAGAATCAAACCCAGTGCCTCACACATGCTAGGCAAGTGCTGTACCACTGAGCCACCAGCCCAGCCCTCTAATCTTTCTGATCATCATTGTTTCCTCCTCCTTTTCTTCCTCCTCTTTCATGTGCATATGGTGAGTGGTGGTACTGGGTATTGAAACCAGTAGCACTCTGCCACCAAGCTAATATTTTTTATTTTCATACTATGATCTCACTAAGTAGCCCAGGCTGGCCTCGAACTTGGAGTCCTCCTGCTTCATCCTCCAGAGTAGGCTGAGATTACTGGCATGTGCTAAGTGATGACAAATTTCTAAGGCAACCCATAAAAATCTGTTTAACTCATATTGCATCTGAAGTCTTAAAAATGTATATCACATCCTATATTTATAAAAAAAAAATTTTCTTTTTTTTTTTAAATGTTTATTTTTTAGTTGTAGGTGACAGAATATCTTTATTTTATTTTTATGTGGTGCTGAGGATCGAACCCAGTGCTTTATGCGTGCTAGGCGAGCACGCTACCACTGCGCCATAATCCCAGCCCCCATTTTTTTTTTTTTATATTGGGCATTAGACCCAGGGATACTTTACCACTTAGCTGTGTCCCCAGATTTTTTATTATTGTTTATTTTAAGACAGGATCTTGCTAAGTTGCCGAGGCTGTCCTTGAACTTACAGTCCTCCTGTTTCAGCTTCCTGAGTCCCGGTTATTTCAGGTGTGCACCACTATGCCTGCTATAAAAACATTTGTAAATGAGAAGAGTAACAGTAATAACTGTTACTTGTTGATACAGGGATGATAGTGGAACTGGACTGAAAAATGGTCTGTCCTGGAGCTATTGAAGGTAAAAGGGTGGATGTGAGGTATTGGGTCAAAGACTCGATTGAGAAGTGTCTAGAAGATGGCTTAAGAGTAGTAATGGAAGATGTAATATGGTGAGAAAAACAAATGATGTGGCTTTTGAAGGAAGAAGACTTGAAGTTAGGAGTAGTACCTTGTAGGGAGGTTCTTAGATGAAGAAGGTAAGGATGAGGCTGGGAAAAGAAATGAAAGAAGTAGATAATTATAGTAACTTCTCTCTTGAATTGGCATGACATTCACAACCAGCCTGCTGTCAAATTTAAAATAAATGACAGTAATTGCTGGCTTTTCCTCATGATTTTTCCTTTTTTTTTAAACCAGTAACCTTTTATTGGGTATTAACAGGATATGGAAGGATTCAGCCATGAGGCCATGATTTCAGTTCTTCATAGGGGAAGCGGTCCCAATCAGAAGTACATAGTATGCCCTCCAACAGTGGCCCCTCTTTGGTGGTACTTTCATCACCAATTATGCTTGAGTTCTTGTAAGAAAGGCAGCTGAAAAGCATATATGCTGCCAGTACCCATGTTGACCCCCACTATGCTCCCCTTCTTCACATTGATGTATTTGTTGTAGCACCAGAAGTAACCTCTCTAAAATGCTCTTTACGGGTAATATCCCACATCAATATCCAGCTTGGAAGCTCCCCTAGTTTGACATCCAAGAGTTTCTTCTCTTTTACTGGCACAACTGATGCCATCTTGGAGTCTCCTGGTTTTTCCTTCTTAATACAACTGCTATTCTTTCAAAGACTAATTTTAATATTTAGACTTTGCATGTAGATAATTTTGCAATTCCTTGTACTGATATATTTTTGCTGTTTCACATATTTCAAAGATATGTATTGACTGTTGGTTAAAATTCACCCTTCAGGTTTGAGTCAAAAATTTCCAATCTGATAAGCCAAAAGAGTGGTATCTTGTTTTAATTTTCATGTATTGTTTGGCCTTTCCTTTTCTTTGTGAATTGCCTCTTGATGAGATTTTCTATTTACCTGTGCGTTTGCTCTTTTCCTGTGTAAGAATTGTCTATATTAACAATGTCTTCCAACTTTTGTATATAAATATTTATTGAGAGCACAAGAATATAAAAAGCCAAATACAAAAATATTTTCCCTATTTATCCTATCTTTAGCTTTGTGGATGTTACACCATCATTCCTACTGGTCTTTTTTTTTAGATTTCTACTCTTACGTTTTACTTTAAAAGACTTTTCCAATCCTAGCTTTATGAAACTGCTTAACACTTTGAGGTTTTTCCTAATACTTTTAGTAGCAGTTGCCTTTTATTATTTAGTTTATAATTCCTTCATTGTGTTTTCAGTATATATTTAAATTTCCAGACCCACCATGTTTTGATGTTTGTATTCAGTTGTCACATTCTTTAGAATATATCCACTTAAAATCGTGATCTGAAAACCCTTCAACTGTGAGTTTGAGACTGCTTCTATTTTAATATTTATAGCTATATTTTAAATTAATATTACATTACTGAACTTATGAATGTTCAGTCTTTCAGAATTTATGAGGCAATCATCTAGTGCAGATTTTATAATATCAGGAAACATACACAAATCACATTTATGGTGAGTAAAAGATGAGTTAAACACAATTCTTGCTTTTTTTTTTTTTTTTTTTTTTTTAAATATTTTTTTTTTAGTTGTAGATGGACACAATGTCTTTATTTCATTGCTTTGTATGTGGTGCTGAGGATCGAACCCAGGGCCTCACGCATGCAAGGCAAGCGCTCTACCGCTGAGCTACAATCCCAGCCCCCAATTCTTGCTTTTTAAGGAACATGTTGCTATTAATTTGGGGGTTTGTGGAGATTAGGTGAGTAAGCAGAAAACAATACAAAATGGAATAGAGTCCCAAAAATCTTCCCCAAAATACAGTAGTGGTTTTAAGGGAAAGGATATAAAGATATTTTACCTCATGATAATTAAATTATAAATGTTTGAGGAAATAGATATGTTTACCCTGATTTAAATACTGTACAATGTATACATGTATCAAAATATTACATGGTACCCCATTAGCATTTACAATTTTTATGTCTGTATCAGCTAACATTTTTTTTAAAAAAAACTTAAGATATTTTACCAATTACAGGGAAAACCTGAATAGAAAAGTAGCATTTGTAATCACCATCAGCAAATGGATAGGATTTTAGCAGGTAGAAGTGTGGGAGAAAGTAATTTGGACAGAAGCAGTTTTAGGAATAAAAACACTCCACAAAAATGAGAAAGCCCAGGGCATGCATATGTATTGGGAAAGAGAGAGCGTGTGTGTACACAGAAGCTTAACTATAAGAAAATAGGTAAAAAGAAAATATTGATGTGTGTATTGATGCGAAAGTGAAACCAATAGAGATCTCCCTTGGTCCTCCTAGCCACATACAGCTGTTGAGCCCTTGAAATGTGTCTAGTCCAAATTGAGATGTTCTACAAGTACAAAATATACACTGAATTTCTATGACTTAGTATAAAAAAATATAAAACATCTCACTGAAAATTTGTATATCGATTTTATGTTAAAATAATTATATTATAAATAATATAATATAAATAAATGATATATATTATTATTAACATTAAATTTATCTGCGTTTTTTGGTACTTTTTTAGTGTGACCGTTAGAGAGTTTTACATTATATATGTGGCTTACATTTGTAACTTTGATTATATTTCTGTTGCACAGTACTGATATAGATAGAAAGAATGTCAGTATTTGCTAATAGGACCCAATATGTGCCAAATTGTCTAGCACTTGTTAATTTTCATAAGCCATATGAAGTACATAACACTTTTTCGAGTAACTTGGGTGCAGAAAAGTTAAGCAACATACTTAAAATCACTCTGGGGCTAAATAGGAAACCACCATTCAAATATAGGCTTCTCATGCTTTAAAACCCATTAGTTTTCCCAGCTACTGTGGTATATTGTTATTGAACTATTAGAAGTGATTGAATTGGAGAATGGTATGATTGGAACAGAGCTTTAACAGAATTGTAACAAATGAGGGGGAGAGACTTCATTTTTAGCTGTTTAGGGTATTTTGTTGTTTTGTTAACCCATCAAGTCCCAAGTTTTTAATTCTGCAAATATTCCAACAAAAGTGACACAGGTGCATTAAAATAGGTTAGAAATCATAATCTAGAACCTACATATACTTTATTATCATTAAGAATGAAAATACAGATTGTCTTTTAAATAGAACTTTGGGCCAATATGATATGTTTTACATATATACACCATCTTGTAAATAGGACAAATATCCTTTCACATATTACACAGTATACAAAAAAGTGACTTTTATGATCTGTTCAATAATTATTTTTGATGTAAAGCGGCAAAACACTTCAAATAAAGGGTTACATTACATTTTTTACAATATGTTGTCAGATTCGTATGACATGGCTTGTTTTTGACATCATTATTCTTGTCATTTGAGAATAATGTGACTTCTCATGAAATTTGGTATCTTAGACACTTGGTCTGGAAGTGTTATGCTTTCTTCTTCCTGGAGTTTTCTCATTGCATAATTTTAGGTATGCTAAAGTAGATACCTCTCTTGAAATCCAACAAATTTATGAGATCTTTTTGTCATTGTTTAGAAATTTGTGAAAAATCTATGCATTTATGATACGCATAGTGACGCATAATATACATCATTTATTCAAGTAAACAAAGGCCAATATCATTTTCACCTCTAATAGAAGTGGAATATTTGGAAACCAACCAATCTTGTTTATCTATATTACCATTGAAATTGTTATAAATATCCATGACCATTGATTGAGATGCATTGGCTCTACTCTTTCTCCCCCCCACCCCCACCCCCCACCCCCCGCTCCCCCATGGTCAAACTTTGACACGTGATTCCACTGTATTGTAGTTTGTTCCAACAGGAACACATTTATTGTCTAGCCAGTTTACAATGAAAATTTCATTATTTGTATTGAATCTGTAATCATACAGCCCGCTTGCTTATTTTTTCAACAATGTTGTCGGTTTCAGAGAACACTTGGTTCATTTTCCCTCACAGTACCTGTAGCTTGGAATGCAGTATTTGAAGGTGTGCCAACATGCCAGCAAGTTCGTAACCAGTGAATAGATTGTTTTTTAAAAAAGTATGATCATGGATTCCACTACTTCAAGCATTTGTAGAACTACATTATTCTCAAGCAAAAGATCATTGCTGGCTTCTTTTTGAGCATTTTATGTACAGTACAACACATAGCAACATGTTAGAGTTTGCTATGCAGCAATGCAGCACTCTGCATATTACCATGCAGTATACATTGTCCCAGTGGTTTTTCTTACATTGATAATTTGAAATACAACACGTGATAACCTAGTTCTAGAAAATACCTCATGAATGCATTTCTTATATTCCATATCAATTATTCATGTAATATTTTGTTCTGTTGAACACTTGGTGAAAGTAACTTGCAGTAAAGTTTATGATATTTTAAAATATTATCAAATGGTAATTTATCTATTAATTTTCTCAAAAGGATAGAACTCTAGAAACAACATTTATTTTCAATTTATCGTACGTGGTTTATTTGCTCA
Organism: Geosciurus inauris; assembly: GCA_004024805.1. Lineage (NCBI taxonomy): Eukaryota > Metazoa > Chordata > Mammalia > Rodentia > Sciuridae > Geosciurus > Geosciurus inauris. The sequence goes on along the minus strand of PVHX01002588.1, from coordinate 62,429 downwards.
ATTTAAGTTTTATAGTTGTCATATATATAGGACAATGGGATATAATTGAATACTACTTTTTATTCTGGGTGGTAGGGCTGGGAGGGCTTTATTTAAAATTATTTTCTATTAAAGTACATTGTATATTAACTGTTTCTGAAAATATTTGCCTATTTCCTCTGTAGATTTGATAATGGGCTGCATTAAAAGTAAAGAAAACAAAAGTCCTGCTATTAAATATAGAACTGAAAACACCCCAGAGCCTGTCAGTACAAGTGTCAGCCATTATGGAGCAGAGCACACTGCAGTGGCACCATCATCTTCAGCAAAAGGAACTTCGGTTAACTTTAGCAATCTTTCCATAACACCATTTGGAGGATCCTCAGGGGTGACTCCTTTTGGAGGAGCATCTTCCTCATTCTCAGTGGTGCCAACTTCATATCCTACTGGTTTAACAGGTAAGATTTAAATGGACAATTATGCTGCCTGTTTGAGAACATAACCTTGGGCAATACATACTTGTGGTCTGTTTGCTAAGAAAAATATCTTACTGGAGGACTTTAAAAAATTGTATGTGAAAACTCAAGTATCTAACATAAAAATTAAAGCCAATATATGGATAATGGTTCTGAGAAATTTGGTAACAGTCTGATAGTGTTTATGTGTATTGGGTTATACTTTTAATTGTTCCATTAACTCATTATTCAAGTAATTATTAAGCAACTAGTATGTGGTAGGCACTGGGAATATAAAGATTAAAAATATACATTCCTCCTTCAAGAATCTTACAACTTCTCAGGATTATAAAGTGCTAGCTAGTATTAAAGAATTACAGTAGTTACTTAATAAATGTTATTTGGCAGTGCAGTCATGATAATGCAGTGTTTCTATCAGATACTATAATTTATAAAAGAAAAACCCCAAGGCTCAGAAAATTTAATGACCCCCTCCCCCACCGCCGCCCTGCCCCCAGCCATAGATGTAAGCAGAAGAGCTTGGATTCAGTGTCATACTCGAGGACTCCCATTTTTACATTATTATATCCTTTCAGAGATCAGCAAGAAGTGATAGTTAACAATCTTTCATGGAGACAGAATGCACTAAAAATAGGTTTAAAAGACTTTAAAAAGAGAAAAATGAGCTCTTACGTGAGGGGTCCCATATCAGAATGCTTTTCCCTTGAAATAACAAAGCACAAGTAGCTAAAGCAAAGAAAATGAGCTTCAGGATTCACTTGTGTGGCAGTTGCATGATATAAACAAGGATTTGGGTTTCTTTAATCTCTCTCCTGAAGCTCTTGGAGTGTCTACTTTATCTTTAGGCATAAACAGCCAGCATCAAATGGAGTCACATATGTCCTTATTAACAGCCAGTCGGGGCAAAGGAGAAGTCTCTTTCACATGCATGGATTATAAATTTGTCTCCTCAGTTTGTTTATCTCTGAACCAATAATAGTGGCCTGAGGACTGCCATACACTGATTTTGTTAGAACTTGGAGAATAATGGGCATCACCACAATCACAATCCTAATTCTAGCCTTCTGATTGCAAGTATTTCAGTAATCTATGGTCATGATGATATTTTCCCGTCATTAGTAAAAAGTTAAAATTATTTTCAGGATTATTGATATGTTTGGGAAAGATAGTAATTCAAAATGATTAAAATAAATTTTGATACTTAAAGACATACTTTAGTTACTTTGAATTTTTACTGATGTGCATAGTGGGCCTAGTGGTGCATGCCTGTAATCCAAACAACTACGTAGGCTGAATGAAGCAGGAGGATCACAAGTTTGAGGCCAGCCTTGGCAATTTACAGAGACCCTCTTTCAAAATTTAAAAAACAAAAAATGATGGAAGTTGCTGGGGATGTAGCTCAGTGGTAGAGCACCCCAGGGTGCAATCTCCAGTACTGGAGGGGAAAAAAAAGTATTTACTCATGTGAAATACTCCATTCACAGATGTTCACTTATTAACGATAAAAAACAATGTCTTTGCATTACAAGTATAGAGAGGTGGGCAAGACAAACAAGGTTTCTCTCCTGATAAGACTCTATCTAATGATGTTGACTGGATAATAATTAATGAACAAACAGGTAAACAATGTGATCAGTGTTTCTTAATGCTATGAAGGAACTAACAAGAATGTTTGGTAAAGATCCTATAGTTGATCAGGGAAAGTCTCCTTCAGAATAAATCATTTGAATTGATATTTGATGGATGAGAATGACCTATCTGCAGACCTGAGGAAAGGGCAGAATTTCTAGGGAGAGGGAATGACAAACACAAAGTTTGAGAGGAACAAATGGACTAGGAAATTTTAAGAACTAGTGGGAAGAACAATGTAGGGAGAGAGGAGAGTTGTATGATGTGATATTGAAGTGTTAGGATGACACGATTACTTAGTACCGCACAGACTCTAGTAAGGAGTTTGGATTTTTTTCCAAAACTGGTAAGAAGCTACTCAAGAAGTTAGTAAAAGAGTTTGCGTTGTCGAATTTTCTTTTCGAAAAACTCAATTCTGGCTGCTCCTTGGAGAAATAGATTAGGTGGATAGCACTCAATAGTCCCAGCAGTCCCAATAAGAAATAACATGGGGGGGAGGGGCTGGGGTTGTGGCTTAGTGGTAGAGCGCTCACCTAGCATGGGTGAGGCACTGGGTTTGATCCTCAGCACCACATGCAAATAAATAAATAAAAATAAAGTTAAAAAATTAAGAAAAAAAAGAAAGAACACGGATTGGGATTTAGCAGGCATCAATAGAAATGAAAAATAAATAAAATATTACAGAGGTAGAACTGGTAGTATTAACGATAGACTTGGCTCAAGTACTATCTGACTTGATAGTAGTGCTATTTCCTTAGAGAGGATTTAGGTAAATATAGTTAGAGAAGAAGAATCAAGGGCTTTGTTTTGTACATGTTTTAAATGGTTTTTGCACATTCAGTAGTGATGTCAAAAAGTAGTTGATACATGACTAAAACTTGGAATAGAAGCCAGATGAATGAGCTAATGGTATGAATGTATTCTTACCTTTGGTTTGCTATTACTTTGTATTTAGAGACAGTAGATTTTATACTACTTTCTACATTTCACAACATTTTTGCTTAGTCTGTAATTTTACTGTCTTTCTTCCTACAGTTTAAAAAAAATACATTGATGGGTGGATGGAAACTAATCATTGGTTTTTGCCAAGTGAGTGGAATTATATTGAGTAAAATATATACATATTGAAATTAAGAATATGTTGGAACGGAGCTCAGTAATAGAGCACTTGCCTCACATGTGAGGTTTGATCTCTAGCACTACAAAAAAAAGTTAAAAAGTCAGAGGATACAAAATATCAGGTGGAAAGGAGGAATAAGTTCTACTCTATTATACAACCTAGTGACCACTGTTAATAACAATGTATTGTAGTCTTGAATCTAAGAGAGATTTTAAGTTTTCCTACCACAAAAAAATGAGAAATATGTGAAGCAATACATATGTTAATTAGCTTGATTTAGCCATTTCACATTGTATACATGTTTCAAAACACTGTCATATGTGATAAATATATACAATAAAAAAGGAATTATATATTATGGGAGTTTTAGCCAGAATATCTGCCTGAAATAATTTTAAACACTGACAAGTCATGAACATTGTATACATCTGTGCCAATAGATTGTTATTTGTTTTGCTTGCATATAATAGTTTGGCTGTTCAGTGTGTTCATCTCTTAAGCATCTACACATGTTCCTAAATATGAGTTATTTTGGGAATTTATACTTTATAATTAATATTGGCCATGCTATTAAATTTCCAACACAAACCCAACAGTTTTATTTTTAAGGTAAGTATATAATAAATTAATCTTACTAAAACCCTAGTGTTTACTATTAATGATTATAGATGGAAATGTTCACCCATTGTTTATAAAAAGTTGAGATCAATGCCAGTAGTCTATAGTGCTCCATTAGTGCTATTCCTTCCATCCAAAGAATTGGTTTGAAATTTGACTGTCTTTTCAAGCCAGAGACATTACTTTAGAAGTCAAAATTAAATTTGTTTCTCTGAGTCTATAGAATTTTAGAATATGAATATGTAAAGTACAGTGGTTTCATAGAAAGTCTTAAGAGAATATCTCATTACCTTAAACTCCAGCTGCTCAGAGCCCCAACTTTTAGAAGCCTCAGTCTTCTAAAAATAGATTCTGGAAACTAGAGAGAAAATTTTATATATAAGTTTTTTTGCTGGCAGTAGTTTTTTCTCTTTTGTGTCAATTTATCTATATAATTTACCTTGGTCTTTTTTTCCTTTGCTAGGTGGTGTTACTATATTTGTGGCCTTATATGATTACGAAGCTAGAACTACAGAAGATCTTTCATTTAAGAAGGGTGAAAGATTTCAAATAATTAACAATACGTAAGTGTTGTGAGTATTGTGAGAGGGAGAAATACGGACAGACATTTGGTCTTTACACTGAAACTTTTGTGCTAGTTGATAATCTGGAGATGAGCATGGTGGGACATGGGTCTCTGACCCCTAGGCTGGATAGACCTGGTTCCTTGAGAAACATGACATAATACTACCTGTAGAAGCTACTACTTCTACAAATTGTGCTACTGTGGTTCAGCCTGAAAGATATTTAAGAATGAAGAGTTACTGAGTGGGCAAGTATATTACTTTTTAATGTATGCAAGTATAATCTCTTTTTAAAAATCTTTTATAAGAAAATTCTTTGTTCCTATGTAAATATACAGATGATTTAAAGATCTTTTCTTTTTCCTAAAAAACAAAGGCAAAAAGTTGAATAAGGAACTTTCTTACTCAAACAGACCAAATTAAGTTACTTTTTCCTTAGGTGACTCTCAGACTTTCTGTCATTTAGTGATCCACATAGAAAATTCGATGCTTGTTTTGGAAAACAGATCCCATAATTTCATTAGCAAGCATAACAACCACTTACACCTTCTTGAAATGTATACTTATGGTCTCTTTGCTTCCAGTCATGTTTTCCTCCATCCTTGTTTCCATCTGTTACCAGTTATGGCTTCAGAATATAAAATATGATCATGACTGTCTGCTTTAAAATCCTTCAGTAGCTACCAGTAGGCATCAAGATAAAAGGAAAACAACATTAATAATCATCGTTCACTGAGGATTTATTATGTGTTTCCTCAAACCCTTTCTCACTCTACCAATCAACCATACTGAAATATGTGGAATTTTCTGAGTACACTGGAGTTTCTTGCCCTTTCCATGCCTTCACACATACTGCTGCTTTTTTTTCTGGAATGACTGACTGTTTCTCTATTCTCCTTCCTTCTCTCACTTCTTTCCTTCCTTCCTTTGTGCTGGGGATTGAACCCAGGGCCTTGTGCATATTAGGCAAGTGTTCTAACACCTACACTCTCAACCCTCATTTCTTTCCTATTTAGCTAACCCTGTTCATCCCTCAGAATACAGTTCTATGTCCTTTCTCAATGATTCCTTTTCTTACATTTCCTGCCTGGCTAAGCCGCCATGCTTGCTATATTAAGTGTTTCTATTAGGTATTCACATAGCACGTTGTGCAGACTTCAGTCACAGCTCCCATAGAACTTCATAATTTGTCACTTAGCTTGTTATTCTTTTAGACCAGTAGTTATCAAACTGGGGCAAAATTACCCAGGAGATATTTGGCAATGGATGGAAATATTTCTGGTTGTCACCAGGGTGCTGTTACTGTCATCTACGGAGTAGTGGCCAATGATATTTGTAAACATCCTACTATGTATGCAACAAAGATTTATCCAACCCAAAGTGTCAGTACTTTTGAGGCTGCAAAACTCCACTCTAGACTGAGTTCTTTAAGTGACATCTGTCACTCAGTAGGTATTCAGTTTAGATGAATCATGATTGCTTAGCAGGATCAAATATGAGGTTTTCTGTTTGTATATTTCAAAGTGCTTAATACATATTAGAAAACCAAAAACCAAATGTATGAGTTTGTAAATATTTGAATTACCAAGGAATTTCCATGTCAGTTTTAGAGCAAAATCACTTTGAGCATTTAAAAAATTTTGATCTAAATAATACATTTAATCTTAAGTAGTGAATGCCAGTGTACATCATCTGTATTAGAAAATAATATTTGTTCCTTTCATATTACTTTTGGAATAGTCAAGGTTTATATACTACAAACCATACGTAGTTTCCCATATTCTGAATTGTGATTTAATTTGAGTCTTCTTGAGTTAATTTTAGATAACATTTTTATAAATATACATCATTCTAGAAATTCAGTTTTTTGTTACTGTTCATTGTGAATTGTTTTTTTTTACAGGAGTGCTAATGCCTCATAATTTTTTTTTCCTAAAATGACTAAAACAAGAACATTACAATTTTATGTACTGCTAAAAATGAAAGCATCCAACAACAAAAAAAAGAACTACTAGTATATGCTACAACATAGATTAACCTTGAAAAAATATATGCTGAGTGAAAGAAGCCAGTCACAAAAGACCACATAAATCATTCCATTTATATGAAATGCCCACAATAGGCAGATCCATAGAGATGGACAGCAGATTAGTGGTTGCCATTAGTGGGAGGGGATGGAAGTGATTGCCCGTGGGCATTAGGGTTTCTTTTTGTGGTAGTAAAAATGTTCTAAAATTTATTACTGTAATGGCTGTACAACTCTATGAATGTATTAAAAACCACTAAATTACATATCTTAAATTGGGGAGTATTATGGTATGCGAATTATCTCAAACTGTTAAAAAAATTCAGCCAAAGATGAATAATTTGAAAGATTTATCCACAAAACTACTTAGTCCAGGGTAGTTTATTGTCTTAGGTTGAAAGAATGATGTTAAAAAAAAAAAAAAGATGCTGTAACTGAATTTTTAGTGTGTGGTGTTTTGGAATTTTGTTGTTGGTTTAGTATAGAAGTATGCAACTATGCTTTTGCTTAGTCTTAATTCCTTTAATTCATGTAACTCATTTTAAAAATATTGTTCTTTTGAGTTTAATTCTTGATCGAGTAAATACGTAAGTAAAGAATGAAAGTTATATCTCTCATTTACTTCAGATAAGAAAACAGAGCAATATATTATATCTGGGGCAAGAGTCTACCTTGTGGTAATTGTTGTTTTATGTGTTGCAGGGAAGGAGACTGGTGGGAAGCAAGATCAATTGCTACAGGAAAGAATGGTTACATCCCTAGCAATTATGTAGCGCCTGCAGATTCCATTCAGGCAGAAGAGTATGGCAGTACTTCATATTTTATTAATTATTTTGATTTTAAAAATGTTTTAATGCACATTCTACTTAACCACAATTTTACACACACACAATTACATACCAGTCTTAATTCAGCTAATCTATCATTAGTAGATGTTACTTGAGAATTCATAATTAATGCTGTAGTATACACTTGAAGTAGTATCCTAAGTAAATCTTCATTAATCATACTGTTATGCCTAGTCTCTTTCCTTTAGTTTTTCACTTATTTAAAAAAAATTTTTTTTTTAGTTGTCAATGGAACTTTATTTTATTTATTTATATGCAGTGCTAAGAATTGAACCCAGTGCCTCACAGCCTCACACATGCTAGGCAAGCACTGTACCACTGAGCTACAACTCCAGCCCAAGTTTTTTACTTATTTTTAAAAATTATCTAGCCCTTTTCATGTTCCGTAGATTTTCTTCAAAATTTACTTTGGAGAGTAGTATTGAATCAGTGTTTAACTTTTTGATTTAGGTACTTGCATTGTGGTTATGTAGAAGAGTATCCTTGTCTTCTACAAAGCACCCACTGAAGTATTTAGGGTAATTATTCAGCATTTTGGTAACTTTCAATCAGTTCAGGGGAAAAAAAAGATGTGAATACATGCACCCAATATTTAGGGAAATAAGGAGAGAAAGAATATAACAAAGTAAAATATTAACGGCTGGGTAACTTGGGAGTTCTGTGTACCATTCTTACAACTTTTAAAATTTGTCAGTTTTAATGACATATTGCTTTTAGGTTCAGCTAGTTTTTCTGGGATCCATAAAAAATAACCTCTTTTTCATATTAACAGTTAACACAGTGTCTTACATATAGCTAGGTAGTCTGTCAATACTTGTTTGCTTTTATTAATATTTGCCTCAACTTTTTTTTACTGTAGGATTTGTTACTTTTGTTCTTTTGTCTTCTCCACTATTCTGTGAGCCCTTTCATCACAAAGATTGTCATTTTTATTCATTAAACTTTATTAAATCAAACTCATGCAAAATTAGAGTTCCTCATAATTTGAATATTATATATTTGGATCTTACCAATACAAGTAATCACATGTTACCACAGAACAGTTTCTGTTCTTCCAACCTATATCTCCCTGTCACTGACAGAAAAGATCTGTTATTTGCTTTCTTTCTCCATTTGCTGTTTCTGTGAGTGCCAGGTAGAGTCCCAGTGACATATTAAGTAGTCAATACATGGAAATACTATCAGAGATATTCTAACAGTGATATTTGTAAATTCTTATTTAATAAAATAAAAATTTATTTTACTATATCTTAAGCCATGTTCTACAGTTATTCTCTGTCATCTTTCTATCCCATTTCACTTGTGTATAATTTTTCTGACCTTCAAAGCTTTCCAACTCAAAACATTATTAATTTTTTTCTAGATGGTATTTTGGTAAAATGGGGAGAAAAGATGCTGAAAGATTACTTTTGAATCCTGGCAATCAACGAGGTATATTCTTAGTAAGAGAAAGTGAAACCACTAAAGGTATGGTTATTATTATATTAATATAAGTACAAAATTATCTTGGGCAGTATTTTGAGAAAGACATAATAAATATTCATTCCCTACCCTTCAGGTGCTTATTCCCTGTCCATTCGTGATTGGGATGAAGTAAGGGGTGACAATGTGAAACACTACAAAATAAGGAAACTTGACAATGGTGGCTACTATATCACAACCAGAGCACAATTTGACACTCTGCAGAAATTGGTGAAACACTACACAGGTAAAAATAATTTCCTCATGCTTTATTGTATGGGGACAAAATCCATGTCTTCATCTCTCTTAAGGTTTACCCCACTATGTTATGCATAGTACATGCCCACTGTATGTTAGTATTCTAGTTTTAAAATGAGGAACAGGTAGTACCTAGTATCTGAATTGGGTTATTGGATAGTGTGCTAAAATCAGACGGTCATTGAAATTTTTATATATTACTGGCATAGTGTTTACATTGGGTTTCCATTTCATAATGTTCAAATACATTATGAAATGCGGTAGTACACGCCTGTAATCCCAGCGGCTTGAGAGGCTGAGACAGGAGGATCACGGGTTCAAAGCCAGCCTCAGGAACAGCGAAGCACTAAGCAACTCTGAGACCCTGTCTCTAAATAAAATACAAAATAGAGCTGCTGATGTGGTTCAGTGGTTCAGTGTCCCTGAGTTCAGTCCCCAGTACACGCCCCCCCAAATACATTATGAAAATACATTAAAAACATAAAAGCAAATATTTTATTTATGGACACTAAATAGCTAAAACTAAACACTTGACACAAAAAGCTATAATTACATATCCTCTTGGATTACCTTCCTCTTCAGGGACTGGATCTTCTAAGATTTCCTGGAATATAAACCCAATGAAATATGATCTGAAGATACATTTTTCTTATCCTAGAAGATTAACCTATAGCAACAACAGACATTCTTGTCTTTCAGAGATTTTAGAAATATTCAATTGTGGAGTCCTATGTCTCAGAATTTTTTATTATCAATTCATTATGTAAATGCATCTAAGTCTTTAAATGATTAGTAGTTGAGAATGAAAAGTTTCCATGGTAATATCTTTTTCAATGACAGGTAGCTATAAACTGAGTCTACCAAGTCAACCAGTACTCCTGACATCAATCAAACATGTTACCAAGCAGTGCCAACATATAATTGCCCTTGTTAGAAGGAGAATTTGTATGGTTGCTTGATGAGAACGGGGGGAACACATGCCTGATTTACAATAAGAAAGATTATATAAGGAGGATGCACAAATCAAGCCATTATGAATCTGGAGTTCCTTGCCTTCACGGTTCCCTTATTTAAAATTCAGTCCACTAAGTGAACTTTTTCCTTGATTTTAGTGTCTTACAAATTAGTGCTTATTAGAAATAAAAATAATGCTTGACACAGTGGCACATACCTGTACTCCTCGTGGTTTGGGAAGCTGAGGCAGGAGGATTACGAGTTTAAAGCCAGCCTCAGCAATTTAGCGTGGCTCTAAGCAATTTAGCAAGACCCTGTTTCAAAATAAAAAAGGGGTGGGGATGTGACTCAGTGGTAAAGTGCTGGGTTCAGTCCCCAGTACCAAAAAGGAAAAACAAAAACAAAAAGAAATAACAGTTAATGAAAACATGCTCTCTGGGATTAAGTAAATCCCAGTGGTCAAAAGCAGAACTTTGGAGGTGGACAGAACTGGCTTTTAATTCCATCATTTACTAACAGTAGGACCTTGGGAAAGTTTTCTAATTTGCCCAAGCCTCATTTTTATGAGAGATTTATGAAGAGCCAGATTAACGTAAAAACTAGAGCATAAGTATTCAGTAAATAATAACATAAAAATATATTTAACAAAATGTTTCATCTCTTATTCATATTTTCTGTTTTGCTTCTTATAGACAACTTCCTTTTTGTTTGTTTTTAGAGTAAAACTGATGACATTTAGTTTTTCTACAATTTATAAACTTTTTTAAAGCATTAATATACTCTATATGTAGTTTAATTTTTATATATAATTCATTTTACAGCATAGTTTATTTGTTTATCTAGAACATGCTGATGGTTTGTGCCACAAGTTAACGACTGTGTGTCCAACTGTGAAACCCCAGACTCAAGGTCTAGCAAAGGATGCTTGGGAAATCCCTCGAGAATCTTTGCGACTAGAGGTTAAATTAGGACAAGGATGTTTTGGTGAAGTATGGATGGGTAAGAAGCCTGAATTTTTGGTTTTTGTCAATTTTTCACCACAGATTAAAGTGCCACAATTTATTACAAAGAATATATACATTATAAAATACTAAATACTTAAGATAACTGCTATTCATTTAAATTTGTTCTAAAATCCCTTAAAATATTGATTAAACTAGTAAGAGGTATTATTTCTCTAGGAACATGGAATGGAACCACAAAAGTTGCAATCAAAACACTAAAACCAGGTACAATGATGCCAGAAGCTTTTCTTCAAGAAGCTCAAATAATGAAAAAATTGAGACATGATAAACTTGTTCCACTATATGCTGTTGTTTCTGAAGAACCAATTTACATTGTCACTGAATTTATGTCAAAAGGTATGTGTATATTAGTATCTCTTAGAATATTCATGTTAGTAACTTCTTTAAAAAAGAATTCTTCATTTTGGTTTTTATACATAGTTTTATTGTATATTATTTTCTAATTTATGATTATTTTTGGAGGCATTTGAAAAGAAGAAATGGGGCATTTTGGGGGGTTTTGTTGTTTTTCGCTTGTCTAGGGATTGAACTCAGGAGTGCTCTACCACTGAAGTTATATCCCCAGCACCTCACCCTTTCCTTTTTTTTTTTTTTTTTTGAGACAGGGTCTCACTAAGTTGTCCATGCTGGCCTTGAATTTGCCATCCTCCTGCCTCAGACTCCCAACATGCTAGAATTACAGGCACGTGCCACCATGCCCAGCAAATGTGACACTTTGTTTAGTGAAATAGTGGTAATTTCCAGTTATTCCAGAGGATTTTACAAAGTTTAAAAGGAGAATTAGGCAGGCTGAATTTATTTTGAAAGTAGGTTTGCCTAAAGGAAATGAAATAACCAGGGAAGTGAAAAACAAAGTATACAATTAAAATAATAAAATCAGAATGATATTCAGGCAGTACTAAAGCAAAGAAAAAGGTAAAGTTAAAGGAAATTTGTTTTAATGTAAACACAGTCTGTATACTCAGGGCTCCTAGAAACTTCTTTCCTCCACTATTGTCAACTGCTCTTTCCTCCATCTTTCAAACACAGACCACTAGATGTGATCTTTAGTAATAGAGCTAGTTAGGGCCAGAAGAAAGAGAAGGGAAAGTTGATGTTCTTTCCTCTTCATCCTAGGCTACTGATGCTTTAGAAGAGGAACCAGTAAGTCTGCAAGTATGCTTATTGGCTCAATTTTTACCCTTTTTGAATTTGATCTTTTTTTGTTGTTGTTGTAGACGGTCAGTGCCTTTATTTTATTTATTTATTTATTTATTTATTTATTTTTATGTGGTGCTGAGGATCGAACCCAGTGCCTCACACATGCCAAGAAAGTGCTCTACCCGTGAGCCACAATCCCAGCCCTTGATCTGTTTTTTTAAGTCATTTCATTTTTTTTACTCTCTTGAATCAGACTAAAGACTGGTTATGTCACCCTGTCCATAGTCTACCTTGACCAGTGATGTAGTTCCCTCTAGTGGTAACAAGGGCAACAACAAGTTACCCATTTGCTATAAGAAAGGGTTTTTTTTCTCTAAAGAGATTGAAACCAACTGACATAGCCTATTAATTGATAACCAAAATAAACCTAAAGCCCAATAATTCATGACTCTCTTTGGAGAGAGTTTCTGCTGGAAACAGTTTCCAAGTATACCTTTTCAAAGAGTACTCTGGTTGAAGTAGAAGAGAAAGGAGAAAGGGACAAGGAGGAAATTTTAAGTCAAGACATTGCTAGCATGAGAAATATAATGGAAGTAAAGCTAATGGTCCATTTACCTCTGTGTATTATTTTAAGAATTATTTGGAGAGCATGGTAGAAATCTGTGTTTTCAGTTCAGTAGTTTAGAATTATTTCTAGGTGAGAGGTTAAGAATATAAGATAACAAAAGTCCTTTCTAGTTTTAAAACTCAGTAATTTCCCATTTTGGTTTTTAGCATAGCAGTTGGCCTCCTATAATACATCCAAACACATTGCCTCTTGTCCTCTAGCATACCCACTATTTTGGACAGATAGATTTTTTGTTCCTTGTTTCCATGATTGATTCCATGCTGTGAATCAAAGTAAGCATCTTACACATTCTAAGCATATGCTTTACCACTGTACTACACCCACAGCCTAACCATGACTTTTGTTCATGTTATTTTATTCATGTGGAATTTTGTTTCCCTGTCTCCTGAACAGTTCACCAACTACACTTACCTGATAGGTAGCCAATTCATGGCCATATGTAATTTCTCTTTTGTCTCCTTTAACTTGGAGCCATTCCTCGGACTTTCTTTCACAGCATTGTTATTTAAGAAAACAATCCAGTTTTATGTTTTATAAAATAAACCTTAATTTGGATTTGTCTGATGGTTTCTCTTGATTAAATTCAAGCATATGGTATGTTTTTAACTAGTAATAAAGAGGCAACAAACAGACTTTTCTTCCTAGCTTTTCAAATTGCTGTATTCATAGTATTTTGCTGTTCCATAGTACTTTCTGCTAAGAGACATTGGGCTGGGGTTGTGGCTCAGTGGTAGAGCACTTGCCTAGCATGTGTGAAGCACTGGGTTTGATTCTCTGTAGTGCATATACATAAATTTAAAAAAAAATAAAGGTCCACTGACAACTAAAAAATATTTGAGAAAGAGAGATATTGGTCAAGCCAGCACTTCCACAGCAGCTCATTTAGCTGGCTTTATTTAGTTGTAACCACCCCCAGGATATTCCCAGATATCTGAATTCTTGATTTAGATTGACTTAAAATTGTATATTCTTTGATATAAAAATTAGGATCTTGATGAAAGCAGGAAAGAATGACTCCAATCTGCTGACATTTTCCGTAGGGAAAGGGAAAATGGTACATTTTTCCTTTTTTCATGTGTTATCAAGAGGTAATAAATTTCAGTTTACAGATCTCTTTTGGGATCTCTGATATAATTATTCAGAAATACTAAACTACAAAATAATTTTTTTAAATGAAATGTTGAGAAGTTTTGTTAGAGTTTGGTGATTTGGGGATAGAGGAATATTTATTTTAATCTTAATGTAAGATTTGCTTATTTTTCATGAATATTTCGCTATCTCTTACAGGAAGTTTATTAGATTTCCTTAAGGAAGGAGATGGAAAATATTTGAAGCTTCCACAACTGGTCGATATGGCTGCTCAGGTATTTGCATATAGTTATATCGACTTGAATTGAAAGTTAACTTTAAAATGTAGGATAATCTTACCTAAGTAATATGGTTTATGTAGAAAAGTAAAGGAATTTTAGAATAGGAAGGAATGGTGACGATAATCCCATGTGAGCTTCTAGTATTACAAATAATGTAGTATCTGAAGACCAGAGGTACCTAAACTTCACAAAACTTGTTCATAGCAGAACCAATATTAGAACTAGCTATAGAACTCCCAATTCAGTGTTATCTCATATATTATGGCCTTTTAGAAAGTGTTTTCACAAATACAAAGTCTATATATGTTTATATTTCAACAGATAAATTTAAGAAAAATAAAATGGCTGGGCATGGTAGCTCACGCTTGTAATCCCAGTAACTCTCAAGTCTGAGGCAGGAAGATTAAAAGTTCAAGGCCAGCCTCAGCAATTTAGTGAAGCTCTGAGCAACTTAGTGAGACCCTGTCTCAAAATGAAAAATTAAAAGGGCTTAGGGATGTAGCTCAGTGGTAAAGTGCCTCTGGGTTCAGTCTCCAGTACTAAAAAAAGGCAAGAAAATTAAAATGGATGAGTGTTCTTCCAAAGAAAATATTAGAAATCTAAAGTGTATGCTGAATTTTTTATTTACTGTGGTCCTAAACAAGAATTAAGATGGCAATATGCTGTTAAGAGTGAGTCTTTTTAGGCTCAGAGTGGTGCACACTGTAATCCCATTGACTCGAGAGGCTGAGGCTGGAGGATCTCAAGTTTAAATCTAGCCTCAACAACTTAGCAAGACCCAGTCTCAAAACCAAGAATTAAAAAGGGCTGGGGATGTAGGTCAGTGGTTAGTATGCACTCCTGGATTTAGTCCCTAGTACCAAAAGTATATATATCTTTTTTCACTCTTCTGAATTTTTTGTTTGAAAGTGTAATGTTTCTATTCAGATGTGTTACAGGTGTTTGAAGGGCCTTTTATTTAACTCAGTTGACATAACTGGTACTGCAACTTTTACTTCTCAGTGAGCTTCCACTTGGCCACAGAATCTGACAGTGTAGACTAACTTTCTACAGATGAACTACATATATAACACAGGCATATGCCAGGCCATGAGGTCAGAGCTCTTACGTACTCTGTGGTAGAGTGTCTGAACCTTTTTATTTTTAAGCCAAGTACATATTTTAGGTTTGGGGAGCCACATACAATCTCTGTCAGTCCTCCTCCTCCTCCTCCCTACAACCATTTTTAGTTCTCAGGTAATACAAAAACAGATTGCAGGCCACCTTTAGCCTGCAAGCTCAAGTACGCTGTCTTCCACCTGTGCTTACAGATATCTTAGGTTGTATCTGATGTGGACTTTGATAGACTTCTATCCAGAAGTTAGTTCTAAATAACCCTGTGACTTATCTCCCAACCACTGACAACAGAAAGACATTAGGACATCAAGCTGCTAATGGTTACTGGATATTCTGGGTGGTACCTTCAAAATAGATGTTGGGTTTTTGGGGTTTTTTTGTGTGTGTGATACTGCTGGGGATGTGTCCAATTTTTGAAAGCTGAATTTAGATTGCCTTTTTATTACAGTGTTTTCTGTTTTTCTTATTATCTCATAGACTATGCCTGTTACTATCATCTCTTTTTGAGATATATATGATTTTCCAGTGATCTATTAAACATCAACCAAAATTGTCTTCTCCCTGATTTCCTCTGCATCATGTTTTTTATGTGTCTATTTTTTCCTTTCCAAGATTGCTGATGGTATGGCATATATTGAAAGAATGAACTATATTCACCGAGATCTTCGAGCTGCTAATATTCTTGTAGGAGAAAATCTTGTGTGCAAAATAGCAGATTTTGGTTTAGCAAGGTTAATTGAAGACAATGAATACACGGCAAGACAAGGTAAAATTACTTTGATTTAAATCCTTGTAATCTTATGTCCTATGTTTTTTCTCACAACACTCTTTAATATACAGGATTTTACAGAGTAAGAATAATTCTAGGTCCTCTCAAGAGTCACAAAAACATTGATTTTATTCATAAAATTATATATAACAAATACTACTGTGATTTTTTGATAGTTATTTTATGCAATGAAGGACTTGGCTAGGTATTCTTTGCATTTAAAGTATAGTTAGTAATAGCTTCTTTACATTTCTTTTTTTCTTTTTTTGGTACTGGGAATTGAACTCAGGGGTACTCGACCACTTAGCCACATCCACCCCCAGCCCTGTTTTGTGTTCTTTGTAGAGACAGGGTCTCACTGAGTTGCTTAGCTCCTCGTCATTACTGAGGCTGGCTTTGAACTTGCAATTCTCCTGTCTCAGCCTCCCAAAGTGCTGGGATTCCAGGCGTGCACCACTGCACCTGGCTTCCTTACATTTCTTTTAGCACGTCAGCAAATAAATGTTTAATTTTTTTAAAAAACAAACTTCATGAAATATGGGATCCTTGCCTTAGATCAGAAGTTCTCAATCAGGGACAATTTCTTCCCAACCCCAGGAGACATCCAACAATGTCTAGAGACGTTTTTGGCTGTTACAGTGTGAAAGCTACTATTGGCATTGGTGGGTAGAGGCAAGGCATACTCCTAAACATCTTGTACTTCACAGGACCTCCCCCAACAGCAACAAAGAACTATCCAGGCCCAAAGTAGTTAGTATTGCCAAGGTTGAGAAATACTGATTCAGCCACACTTTCTTTTTAGCTTCCATACCTTTGGGCAGTTACATCCAGCTGGAATGTCTCTCTATTCTTCTGTAATCTTTATCTATAAAATCCTAACCATAAAGGCTTAATTTAACTGTCACTTTTTTAATAAAATCTTTTGTGATTGTACCAGTGAAAACTGATCTTGTTTGTCAAACAATCTAAAGAACTTATTTTATACCACTAGATGCATACATGTGTAAATAACTTCAAGACATCTATAATCTTAATTATAAGTATATAAATTCATGTTTTTATGTACCCATAATGATTAGTATAATGCCTGTGCATAAAAGTATACACTAAATATTTGAGTAAAATAATGTGGGCTTTTAAAAGTGATAGCACAATAAAATTTTCCAGAAATATATCATAAAATTGAAACTGTGGTAGAAAATCAGTATACATTAGAATCCAATAAAATATGCCCTCATCAGCACATAATTAGAAGAGCTGCTGGGTGCCAGACTGAACTTAAAAGTTACAGATTTTATAATCCATATTTTTGGCCTACTAGAGCCTCTACCTGTATTTTTTTGAATGATATTCTGTTCCTTCCACCAACTTTCTTTTTTTAATCAGTCCTATATGGAAGAAATGTGATTCACTTTAAAAATTAAAGACTTTTCCCTAGGTCTCTTCTGTTGTTAGAAGAATTTGACACTGATGGTTTATAAAGTAAGGATATTGACAAAGGATTAGCACTGCTTATACTATATTTACACAGATAGATTTTTAATAAACAGTTAAGTAAGATTGCCAATATGGTTTTAGGTGCAAAATTTCCAATCAAATGGACAGCTCCTGAAGCCGCACTGTATGGTCGATTTACAATAAAGTCCGACGTGTGGTCATTTGGAATTCTACAAACAGAATTGGTAACAAAGGGGAGAGTGCCATATCCAGGTAAGTTTGTATTTCATTAGCTCTTGATTATCCCATCAGTGACTTTTTTTTAAAACCCAGGATTGAACCCGGAAGTGCTTAACCACTAAGCCACATCTCCAGCCTTTTAATTTTTTCTTTTGAGACAGGATCTCACTAAGTTGCTTAGTGCCTCAGCTTCCCAAGCCTCTTGGATTATAGGCATGCACCACGATGCCCACCCTCATCAGTGACTTTAACACAAATATATTAGGAACTAAAACATAAAGGGAGGAGCTTTATTTCTCCTTTTCCAAGTCCCCTTCCTCTGCATTAGATGAACAGCAACCAATAAGAGCCACAATACTGAGATAGGCCAGAGGAGGTGTACCCGTTGTTTATCTCAGCTTTCTCCTTAAGATGTTTTCCAAAAAGACATTTTATCCATACCTTTCTCTTAGATCAGAAGCATATCACAAATATACTGCTACACCCCGCCCCCCAAGTAATTGTTCTTTTCTATTAGTGTGATTGGTATATTTTTGTAATATATATTTGTCCTGCTTTCCTCAGTAGACTATTTTGAGAATAAATTTATCTGTCATTGCTAAAGCAGAAAAGTAAAAATGTTCTGCTCTCAAGTTTTAAGACTTTCTATAGCTTTGGGGGTAAGAGTAAATTTTAGCTTACTTGAAATACTGTGATAATTGAATATTTGTTTAGTCTGTTACCTCTTAAACTTTTCTTTGTTTTTTTTTTTGTTTTTTTTTTTTTGGTACTAGGGATTGAACTCAGGGGTACTCAACCACTAAGCCACATCCCCATCCCTATTTTGTGTTTTATGTATGTAGAGACAGGGTCTCACTGAGTTGCTTAGCACCTCACCATTGTTGAGGCTGGCTTTGAACTTGTGATTCTCCTGTCTCAGCCTCCCAAAGTTCTGGGGTTACAGGCATGTACTACCACCCCTGGCTCCTCTTAAACTTTTCTACTGAAGTATTCTAATAGTTGAGGGGAGTGAGAGCATATAAAATCCAATCTTCAGGAAAAATTGCTATGCTAATCCTTCCTCCCTAATACCTCCAACTTTAGATCTAATGCCATCAAATTTTATCTTCCATTTTTCCTTTTTTGCTATTATTTGCTGATACCATTCAAGTTCTCCTCACCTAATACTGATTCCCCATCACTCTTTCCAATAAGATTTCATTCCAGCCGGGCACGGTGGCGCAAGCCTGTAATCCCAGCACTTAGGGAGGCTGAGACAGGAGAATCCCGAGTTCAAAGCCAGCCTCAGCAACAGCAAGGCACTAAGCAACTCAGTGAGACTCTGTCTCTACATAAAACACAAAATAGGGCTGGGGATGTGGCTCAGTGGTTGAGTGCCCCTGAATTCAATCCCCGGTACCAAAAAAAAAAAAAAAGATTTCATTCCTACCCTAGTTCATGGCCATCTTAATACATATGTCAGTTACCCTGGTCTCTTGTAGCTTAAACACTCCTCTGTAATCTTGTCATCACTCATACCTTAAAGATTTAACATAAACAGTAACTGCACTCTTCTCAATTGCAGCTTCATATATCTACTATCACCTTGCATCTTGCCAGCCGTCTCTACCCCAACTTAGCAATTTCTTCATACTGCCAGGATATTCAATCCATCGATTCTACCATCTGTACCTACTCCTTATTACCCTTAAATTTCATGGTCAAGCAGTATAATCTCTTCCTTACATTTGTAATTGACCTTTGCCTTTCTCTCATTTCATCAGTATTGTTGGTAAAATCATAACACTAGATAAAATCTAGCTCTGCCTTCTCTACATCAGCAAATATGGTTTGGAGAAAAAAATACAGCATGCCAAGTAGTTTCATTTGGAATTTATATAGACTTAAATGGAAATTTCAGTATTGTTTATGTGAAATTAAAAACACATTAGATGAGCCCAGCGTGGTGGCACACACCTGTGATCCCAGCACTTGGGGAGTCTGAGACAGGAGAATCACAAGTTCAAAGTCAGCCTCAGCAATGACAAGGCACTAAGCAACTCAGTGAAGACCCTGGCTGTACATAAAACAAAAAATAGGGCTGGAGATGTGGCTCAGTGCCCCTGAGTTCAATCCCTGGTACCAAAAAATAACCACATTAGATGGACGTAGAAGATGAGATTAATGGATTTGAAGGTATATTAATATAAAATATCCAGAGTAATGCATAGATAAACTGCTTGGAAAAGATAGAACAGAGTGAATGAAATAAAGTGGGGCATTGTGAAATTTCAGGTCTAATTTATATGTAATTGGAGCCCCAGAAAGAGATGAGAGAAAAAGTGGACCAGCAATATTTCAAAAATAATAATAGCCAAAGGTTTTATAAATCTGATAGAGTGCAGAGGGTAACCCAACCCACAAATTTAATAAACTTAGTGATCCTCAAGCAGGATAAATAAAAAGAAACTCGGTGAACTTCAAGCAATCATATCGTGATCAAATTTTAAAAATCAAACACAAACAGCCATAGAGAGATGTGGTATATTATCTACACAGGAACAGCAATTAGCTAACTCTTCCTCAGGATATGGAAACCAGGAAAGAATGAAATTATGTCTTTAAAGTACTTGAAAACTGCTGATCTAAAATACCAACCATAAGCTGGGGATGGTGGCTCACACCTGTAATCCCAGCTGCTGGGGAGGCTGAGGCAGGAGGATTGTGAGTTCAAAAACACCTCAGCGAGACCCTGTCTCTAAATAAAATACAAAAATAGGGCTGGGGATGTGGTTCAGTGGTTGAGCGCCCCCTAGTTCCAATCCCTGGTGCCAAAATATAAAATAAAATACCAACAAGCCGGGCGCGGTGGTGCAAGCTTGTAATCCCAGCACTTAGGGAGGCTGAGAAAGGAGAATCGCGATTTCAAAGCCAGCCTCAGCAATGGCAAGGTGCTAAGCAACTCAGTGAGACCTTGTCTCTATAATAAAACACAAAATAGGGCTGGGGATGTGGCTCAGTGGTCTAGTGCCCCTGAGTTCAATCTCTAGTACCCGCCCCCCCCCCAAAAAAAATACCAACAATAAAAGTATCTTTTGATTTTATAATACGTGAAAAAGTAAATTCTGTGACAACCAAAAATGACAGGGGGCAGGGCAGAGGTAAAGGAGTAACAGGTAACTATTCTAAGTTTTTATTGTTTGGAAAGCGTCACAGTATTTATTTAGAGTAAAGAATAATAAACCAAAGAAATGTTATCATGACAATGACCACTAATATAATAACAAAAGGTAAAGTAAAAAGCTAGGACAAGGACTAAGGTATAGCGGAGTACTGTTTAGCATGCATCAGGGCTTGAGTTCAATTCCTAGCATTAAACCAAAGCTAGAAGATGGGGGGAAAGGGAATATGAAAAATGCTTGCTTGCTCAAAATAAAAAGCAAGAGAAGGAAAAAATATATGGAACAAATAGTAAATAAATAACAGAATGGTAGAATTAAATCTACCTATATCCATAATTACATAACTTGTAAGTACATTAAACATTCCAATTAAAAGACAGATAAGACTGGATTTTAAATAAATACACATAAATGCTATGTGAGACACACTTAAGGCTTACAAAGTAATTGAAATTAAAAGGGTAGAAAAAGATACACTGTGCAAATGCTAAGCAAAAGAAAGCCTGTGTAGCAATAAACTTTAAGGCAAGAAATATTAGAGACAGAAAGGAACATTCATAATGAGAAAAGGGTCAATTCAGCATAAAATTCAAAAGCATAAAAATCCAAAATGAGTTTGCAGCTAACCACATAGCTACAAAATACATAATACAAAAATTAATATGATTGGGATATCCTGATTAAATTAAACATTCAGACAAAAATCCAAATACAATTTGTAGGTTGTCATTTTTTGGGTGGTGCTTGGGATCAGCCTAGGGTCTTGTGCATGCTGAGCACATTTTCTACCACCGAGCTACACCCCGAACCCCCAGCATGCCAGCCTTTAAAGAAGCAAAAAGATACTATATAAGCATCATAGTCTTGGATGATTTGAAGAGGGTTCATGTGTAGCACAGACCCATATACTACAGGCTCTTCTCAAAGCAGGCTGTCCACTCTAAAGTCACAGCTTTTTTGCTAGTCTTGTTGCAGGACAGTAATAAGCCTTGGCAAAGGCAAACAAGTATTTGATTTTAAGTATTGACAATCTTAGAATCTTCCTGCCTTTTACTGAGAAATGGGGGAGAAAGAACTTCCTGCTGTGCTCAGGGAGTTGTATTTCATTATGAAATTCAGAAGTTCCTTTACAGGAAATAATTCTGTTCCTGAAGATAGTATTTCTACTAGAAACCATATCTGCCATATTTTACTTATGTAACTGTTGTCATAAACTAATTCATTAGTTGTGATCATCAGAAAATTCTGAAGGGTAAAGTTTTGAATGAAAGAGTTTATTGATAATTAGAGCTGGGGGTATAACTTGGTGGTAAGAGTACATGCTTAGCATGAGCAGGGCCCTGGGTTTACTCTTTAGCACCCAGCCAAAACAAAATTTATTGGTAACTGAATATTACTTTTGTAAGTTCAAGCTTATTTAGATTGATTAATCTTAACAATCTGTTAAGAATAAAAGAAAAAGGCATAGACGTGGGGAAAAAGTTCACCCATTATAAATAAGTCTGCATTGAATGTTAAGTATCTTGCTCCTTCTCTCCTTCTTCCAGAGAACTTCCGTTTGTATTTCTGTGGTGGGTGAGATCAGTTATTGAGATCTGTTTACCTAGATTAAAATCATAGAAAACTTCCTTTTAAGTGTTGGACCCCAAAGCAATAGTTATGCAGTTTCTTTTAATAGTTTTTTTAAAGTTTTTTGAAGAATCACTTGTTCCTTAGAAATACCATAACTAAAAATAGAAATAATTATTTAATCTCATTACACTGTTTTAAGGGAATCATAGTCTGTAAAAAATCTCATTGCTGACAGTTTAAGATTGCAGAAGAGATGAGTGTTAGCCTGCCTTATGGACAGGCAGGAAAGTGGGGGTGGTATGGGAGATAGAGGAATGATGGGTTTGCTGACTTGGTGAGACAGCAAGTCTTTGACAGTGCAGGGTGAGCTGCCAGTGATGGAAGAGGGAAGTTTACAAAGAGATAGAAGAAAGGAACTGTGTGTAATAACATGAAGAAAGTCAAATAGATATGAGATAAGGGAAACTGTTTCAGGGAGATGACTTATATACATATAGCTATGTATAGTTATGTAGCTAGTATACTTAGCAAAACCAGGACTAGAATTCTTTGGATTCCTATTTGAAAGTTCTTTCAGACACCATCTTGCCTCTGTTCTTCAAGTGTGCCCAAGTTAGGGTCATTGTTAAGTATTAATATCAGAAATTATCTATACTTGAAAATGGTATCCTAAATTCTCATTAACCAAATGGGATTGGTTTTTGAAGAAATGAGTGTTAAAAGTAAAATTTTAGGCAGAATTAAAAATTGAACATGTTGAAATATAAATTAGCATATTCTAACTTTCTCTTGATATATTCTGCTGTTTAAATTGTATTTCTTTATTGAAAGAACCTTTTACTAAATAAACTTAACATACCTTGATATACAGCTAGTGGTTAGGGGATTTGTTCTGTTTTGCTAGTGATGGTTAGGATCTTTTTTTTTTTTTTTTTTTTTTTTTAATGTTTGAATCTTGTGTGTTAGGTATGGTAAACCGTGAAGTGCTGGAACAGGTGGAACGAGGATACAGGATGCCCTGCCCTCAGGGCTGTCCAGAATCTCTCCATGAATTGATGAATCTTTGTTGGAAGAAGGACCCTGATGAAAGACCAACATTTGAATATATCCAGTCCTTCTTGGAAGACTACTTCACTGCTACAGAGCCACAGTACCAGCCAGGAGAAAATTTATAATCTGGATTATAATCTGGGGATTATAATTAGAATTTATAATCCAAGTAGCCTATTTTATATGCATAAGTCTGCCAAAATGTAAAGAACTTGTAGAGTTCCTCACTTATGTACAGGCATCAAAAGAAGAAAATCTTCACTCTGCATGTTTTAATGGTAAACTGGAATTCCAGATATGGTTGCACAAAACCACTTTTTTTTTTTTCCCTAAGTGTTAAATTCTAAAGTACCAATGATGAATTTTCCAACTCATTTCAGGGTCCAAAGAAAGTAGAGCTAAGATACTGAACAGTATGGGTGATAGCATGGTAGGGAAGCACGACAAGGCTACTCTTTATAAATCATTCTCTTTCTTTTTGTCCCCAAACTCAGATTGTTAAGAGAAAATTATTTATTGTTATAGAAAAACTTGAGAAGTAAAATCTTATACCATAGTAAAATCTAAAATTAAGGAACTTCATGGGACCAAATGATTCCATTCCAGTTTTTAAGACTTTCTTGTGTTTATTATTCTCAAAGGGTTTTGTCCTATGTAAAACAGTCAAGATACAGTCTTAACAAATGTTAAGCCTCCTTTTGCTTGGATATAGGCCAGAATTTTCAAAAGCAAAAAAAAATAACATCTAAAATTTAAGTGTTAGACTTCAGCAGTGGAATTTGAAAGTATTAAGCACTATGTTCATACTCAGATTCATGGAACTGGAAAGTAGAAAGAGAAATATCTCACTTCATTTTTGAAATAATTCACATTTAGAAAAAAGAAAGTAACTGAAAAGTAAACTCATCTTTTGTAAAGTTACATTAATTTTTTTCAGAGACAATATGCAATTGAACTTTTATTATCCAGTCCAAGGGGAAATCTTCTAATCTTTAGCATGAAAAGTGAGACCCAGAATTTAAGCAGTCCATTTTTAAAACTAGACTTGGTACTGTAAGATGTTGCTGATATGTTCTTATGGTGATGGGTGCCACAAACAGAAAATATCACTAGATCAGGGACTTGAACGCACTTTTGCTTGTATTGAATATAGACTAAGAGAGAGGAAAATGTATTTAAACAAAATATGCGAAAAAATGTGAAAGTTTTACAGGGAGAGGGGTTGAATGTAATGTTTAATGTTAATGTCATGGAGTGACAAAATGGCTTTGCTGGCACTCAAAGCTCCTCACTTATCTATTCCTAAGACTTTAAAAGTTAGAAGGTATGACTGTAAAACTAATTTTCTTACCATACACACTAAATGAGAGTTAGTTACATCCTCAAAATAGTGAAGGTAAGACTTCACACTAATTCTAGTGACATAGCTTTAATGCAGAACAATTTTACAGTTTTCAAATCCATGTTTAAATCTCCACTTTTTAAATATACTTAATGATTATAAATTTTTCCTTTTAGAATATAGTTGATTTGGGGAGGAAAATTTGTTCTGCATAACAACAGTCATTAAAAAGGGGACAGTTTTTGCCCATTTAAAGTACAGAAGTGAAACGTACAAAATAAAGCAGATTTTTTTTAACTTGGAAAGAAATTCCCAAGAATGAATTTCAATAGCAGCATTACTGGCTTAAGAGTCTAGCAAAAGAGAAACTGAATCTGATAAGTAGAAGTTTAGTATTTATATTTTGAAATACTGTATTATAGTTACCCTATAAAACATTGTATCAGGTTCCCATATTTTCAGCATATAATTTTTAACTATCATCACTTAACCTGATTTAATCATTAAATTTTAAAATTCTGCGTCATGGTTTATATGTTCAAATTCAAACCATTTTAAAATGTGACAAATGAACTTCATGCAAGTTGGCAATAGTTCTAGTACTAAAAATTATGGTTGTGTCTTCTGTTTACATAACCTATTTAGTATTGAATCCCTGTGTCTAGAGGGCATTCCTATAAAAAGTGCCCTCAGATTACCCTTAACATCTACAACCTGTGACTTGTTTTTTAAAGGGCTTTATGTGAATTATGATGTAATTTTTCTAAGCATTTTAAAAAGGGTAACAAAATTACATACTAATTCTGATCTGAAAAATAAGCCAGGAAGTTGATGGTATTCATTAGCTTTTAACTAAATGGAACAGTTCCTGATAATAACAGTTATATAGTAAGGATTAAACACTAACTTAATGTGTATTTAGTTAAATTGTTACGTATTTTTAAATTGCCAAGAAAAACAGTTTTGTACATTTGAAGATTTTTTTTAGCAGCTTTCATCTCCAATGTCTTAATATAACCCTTACCAAAAAAAAGGAGTTGGCAAAAACAGCCTTCTAGCACACTTTTTTAATGAATAGTAGCCTAAAACTTAATATTTTTATAAAGTATTGTAATATTGTTTTGTGGATAAATGAAATAAAAATTCTTGTTGAATGCACCTACATATCTTTTCAGTTGCTGTTCATATTTCTCATTAATTTTTTAAAAATTGATAGGTTCTGAATTTATTCTTCCACTGGAAAAAAATGTTCAATTACTTGTAATTGCTGAACAGAGTTAAATCAGTTTTTTGTTAAATTTAGAACACTACTGAACTTATTCTGTGTGGTTAGTTTTCCATGTCAGGTGAATGGCATTATATTTACAAGTATTTTCTTGTTTAAAAATTACACCAGCATGGTGCGTGCCTGTAATCCCAGCAACCCTAAGGAGCTGAGGCAGGAGGATTGCACGTTCAAGGACAGCCTCAGCAACTTAGAACAAGATCCCTTCTCAAAATAAAATTAAAAGGGGTTGGGGAATGTAGCTCAGTGGTAAAGCACCCCTGGATTCAATTCCCAATACGAAAAAAATTAGACCAGCAAATACAGTCAGAGAAATGTTAAGTAATTTGAGTAAAAATATTCACAATCTATGTGAAGGACATAGAATGACCACTTTTGACCATAAAGGACTTAATTTTCTAAAAATGTAAAATCTATATATTCATGTGTGTTTTACAATTCTTTTATTACAGGCTTAACAAAAATAAAATTATATAATTATAAATGGCCAATCAAGCACATTTGTGATTTTCAATATTGTAATTGTTAATTAACCTTTACTATCATGTCATCTAAGATTGTTATTGGCCTTTTCCCTGATTTTCAAAAAATAACATTTAATCAGCACACATGCTTCCTTTAGTAAACATTTATTATTTTTGTAATATGTAATAGTTCCTCAGCGATGTTTTTCTAGTTTGCTGTTTGCCTTTTAATTTTACATGTACTTTTTGACATTTAAGTTGTACATTTGTATGTTATCAAATCTATTTATTATGCTTAGAAAGCACTGAATCCATCCCAAATTAAATGTTCGTGTCATCTATATTATAATTTATGATTTTGTTTTTTTAACATTTCAACTCATTTGGAAGTATAAAAATGTGTCTTTAGGGTCTAATAACTTTGTTTTCCCAGCACCAATCTATTGGTTCATCTATTCACACCTCATTGGTTTGAGTTCCTTCCTTGAATATATTCATATTTACACACATCTGTTTGTCGCATTAACTTAACATTTCTGCCATCAACATAACCTCTAATTAGTTTCACTTGGTAGTGCATTTGAATAATCAGTAAGGCAGCTTCCCTTTTATATTCCTTTTTCTTTTTTTCTAATCTTGGTATCCTGATAAATTCTTGATAAAGCATAGACTTCATTTTTTCACATTCCAAAAAAATTCAGGTGATATGTCAGTTGGGATTGCATTATGCTTATAAACTAATTTGATAAGAACTTGTCTCTTCCAACTCAGTCTTCCCATCCCATTTATGCCAGTCTTCACTTACACTTATAGTTAAATCCTACAAGTTTTCTTTAAGGAATTAGAAGAAGAATTTTATCAAGTGTCTGACCACACTACTCTAAGGATACCATTCCAAGTGCTACTGAAGGCCAGATCCTCATCTTGTTACAAAAGAAACCAACATGCAGAGGCAGTGCGTAAGGCCCAGTAGTATTTATTGCCTCAAAATAAGCCCCTCTCTGCCCCTCCTCCAGAGTGTTTCCTCTTTTTGTTTTGTTTTGTTTAAACTATATCAAGTCGAGTTTTTGTCACTGACAACCAGAGTCCTGATTCAAATTAGTAATAAAGGTACACTCATGATTACATGATTAAAGTATGTAACCAGTGGCTCCAGAAGCTGAGGTAGAATGACAAGTTTGAAGCCAGCCTCGGCAGTTTAGTGAGACCATCAACAACTTTATTTCAAAATAAAAAGATGAGGATGTAGCTCAGTGGTTAAAAAAAAAAAAAAAAAAAAAAAACAGAATTCAATCCCCAGTACCAAAAGCAAGGAGAAAAAAATAAGCAACATGCCAAATTCATTCATTTTTCCCTCCCCATTTGTACTGCCCTACTCCTGGAAGGCTGACCAGTACTTACTAGAGTATTCCTTTGCTCTCTGGATTCCTGTTGTGTCAGGTCAACACGCAGCTCTAGAAGGTAGTAAGAGGAAGCCAGAAAGGTCGGTCAAAGTATTTATTCCTTTGGCTCCTTTCCTGTAAATTTGGGCTGACATCTGGAGATACCTCTCAATACATCCTCCCCAAAACATCTCTCTCCTTTTGGGGACTGGTAGCTACAGTTCTGTATCTTTTCTGCCTTAGGAGTGATGACAGTTTTTGTGTTACTATCTCCACTTACTGTAGTAAGTCCTTATTTCCCTATGCTGCCCTCCTCTTAAAAATATCCTGGATTTACCTTAATTTGAGTGTGCCATCTGTTTTCAGTTGAATCCTGACTGGTATTTGCCACAGCTGTCAGTAGAAAATAGAAAACTTATTTTATGAAAGTTATAATTTAAACAAAACAGCAAATTTTTTTCAGTACAATAGCAACAAATACAATATTGTATTAAGTGTAAATTTATCATAAGACTTTTAAATTGTGGAGACATTACAGATCTTGAGACTTCAAAATTCTAGACCTGGAAGCATTTTTCAATTTTAAGTTTGTGCATTTTTTAAACTGGTAAGCCATATGTCATAGAACATTAAAGAATGGATGAATTATTCAATTTATGGATAAAAACTGAATAGGAATAGGAGGTAGAGGTGCTAAGAAAAGTAAATGGTATAAAAAAAGAAAAAAGATATCCAGAAACAGTAAAATGATGGAAGTTAAGTGAAATGGTATGTAAAAATTAGTTGCAAGAATGGGCCCCAGATCTCTAAGAAACATGCCTAATATTCAATTTTAAGATGCATGCTGGGTTTTCCTCATTTACCCCAAAACTCCTTTCAACTTGACTACACAAGCTATGGGTCAAGAACGTTTAGGGAAGTAGAGGAGTTGCAGTAATGACTGGAAAGCATGATGAATTACCAAATACAATAAAGACTCAGGGTGGATTTCGTACTCTTAATTTAAAAGCAGTGAAGAAATAATTCAGCAAAGAGAGAAGCTGATTGAGTATGAGAAAAAGAAGTTCCTTATAGGGCACTGGGTAACCCACATACATACAAGAGGGTTAGTCCAGCTTCACTTAGACCTTAAAGGACAAGTTAATTTGAGGAAGCTAGAGGACTTCAAAAATGCAAAGGAAAAAATTGCCTCTAGACTGATAATAGGGATGAGAGAAATTAAAGGCAAAAGTTGGCAGTTAACCAAAATATTGACAGTATCCCAATAAAAACAAATTATTTAAAGTGATGTGTTCCTTAAAGATTATCAAATTCCTTTTACTAATAATTGTACTATTTTCAAGGAAGCTTCAGGCTCCTATAATTGGGGAATATACTGTGGAACCAGACAGCAAAGTAAATATATGCCTTTATGTCTCCTAAGTCCGTGGAAATGACCAAAGTTCTAGTTTGTAGGTTTGGTTAATATATTAGCTTTTCATTGCTGTGACAAAATACCTAAGAAAAACAATTTTAAGGAGAAAAAATTTATTTTGGCTCATGGTTTCAGAGATTCAGTCCACAGTTGCTTGGCCCCATCTCTGGGCTTGTGAGACAGAACATCATGGAGGAGATGGGATGCTGGAGCAAACCTCAATGACAGCCAGGAAGCAGAGGGAGGAAGGGACTGGAGCCAACATGGAGAACCCAAGGGCACACCCCCAAGGATCCATTCCCTTCAAGTAGGTCCCACTCCTACAGGTTCCACCACCTCTCAGTCCATTCAGCTATGGACTCATCAATGGATTAATCTATTGATGAGGTTAGAACTTTTACGATCCCATCACTTCTGAAAAGCCCCACCTCTGAACATTACTAGAGTGGGAACCAAAACTTAAACACATGAGCCTTTGTGAGACATTTCATATCTGAACTATAATTGGTTATTTCTGTAGTCCTTAACATTGCTAGAAAATGAGGAAAGGGTGGAATCAGTCTGGTAGAAATTTTGAGAAACTCAGCCTAAAGAAACCTAGTCCAGAGAAAATATAAACCAAGTATAGTGGTGCTTGCCTGGAATCCGAGCGACTCAGGAGGCTGAGGCAGAAGGATCAAAAGTTCAAGGCCATCCTCAGCAACTTAGTGACACACTGTCTCAAAAAGGGCTGGAGATGTGCCTCGGTGGTAAAGCAACCCTGGGTTCAGTCCCTAGAACCAAGATAAATAAATGAAAGGAAGAAAGAAAATACAAGAGGAAATTCTTCATAGTTTTAAGTGCAATTCCAGAGAGTTCAAACTTAGAATCAGCAAATTCAAAGAGGATAAGGGCGTCTTGTTAGCATACTTTTTTAAAATATTTTTTTAATACTTAGCATACTTTTTTTAAAATATTTTTTTTAATTGTAGATGGATACAATATCTTTAGTTTTATATGGTGCTGAGGATCGAACCCAGTGACTCACACATGCGAGGCAAGTGCTCTACCACTGAGCTACAGCCCCGGCCCCTCACTTAGCATACTTTTGATGTTCACCAATATGCTCAGTGATATGCCATTGTATTGAAGTCCCACCATTTAGCAGTTGATAGATGGTTAGGTTGTTTCCAGTTAAAGGCTATCATGAATAAAGTTGCTATGGACATTTAAGTACAAGTTTTCACTGTAAATGTAGGCTTTAAATTCTCTTGAATACTTTGGAGTAAGATTACAGAATTGTATGGTGCAAGTAAGTTTAACTTTTTAAGAAACTGCCAACCTGTTTTCCAAAGAGCCTGCCATTTTATACCCCCACCAGCACTGTCTGAGTACTCCAGGTGCTTCCCCTCCTTGTCAATACCTGCTATTGCTAGCCATTTTGATTGAAGCCATTCTGGTGGGTGTTAGTAGTGTCATTGCGGTTTTAGTGTGCGTTACCCTAATGAGTAATAATATTAAGAATCTAAAGCATATTTTGAATTTATATATCTTCTTTGATGAGGTGTCTATTAAAACTTTTTGCCCATTTTTTTGTGGTGAGTTTTCATTTCAGTATTTTGGATACAAGTTCTTTATCACATTATGTTTTACAAATATTTTTATCCCAATCTGCTGCTTGTTTTTTCCTTTACTCTTATACAAGAAAACAATTTTGATGAAGTTGAATTCATCATATTTTTCCTTTTATGATTCATGTTTGTTTTTAGTTTTTGTTTTATTTTGTTTTTGGTGCCAATCCCCTATTTTTTGTTTTATGTAGAGACAGGTCTCACTGAGTTGCTTAACACCTCAACATTGCTGAGGCTGGCCTCGAGCTTGCGATTCTCCTGTCTCAGCCTCCCAAAGTGCTGGGATTACAGGTGTGCACCACTGCACCCAGCTTCATGCTTTTTTATGAAATTATTTTTTAGTTGTAGATGGGCACAATACCTTTATTTTATTTATTTATTTTTATGTGATGCTGAGGATCGAACCCAGTGCCTCACACATGCTAGGCAAATGCTCCACCACTGAGCTACAACCCCAGCCCAATTCCTGCTTTTGTATCCTAAGAAAATGTGGCTTAACCCAATGCAGCGGCACATGCCTATAATCCCAGCAGATCAGGAAGCTGAGGCAGGAGGATTACAAGTTCAAAGCCAGCCTCAGCAACTTAGCAAGGCCC
Organism: Geosciurus inauris; assembly: GCA_004024805.1. Classification (NCBI taxonomy): domain Eukaryota; kingdom Metazoa; phylum Chordata; class Mammalia; order Rodentia; family Sciuridae; genus Geosciurus; species Geosciurus inauris. Next base: position 30,896 of record PVHX01002588.1, on the reverse strand, counting down.
TAAACAATCCAGTGAGAATTCAGTGAGACGCTGTCTCTAAACAAAATACAAAAAAAGGACTGGGAATGTGACTCAGTGAGTGCCCCTGGGTTCAATGCCTGGTACCAAAAAAAAAAAAAAAAAAATCCTGCAAGGATTCAGATTACATTGCATCAAATCTTCAAATCCATATGGAATCTTCCAAGAATATGAAATTTCTCCACCTTTTAGGTCTCCTTTTTTCTCAGCAATGTTTTATAGTTTTCAGCGTACAGATCTTACTGATATTTTTTGTTAAATTTGTCCCAAGTATTTCATACATTTTATGCACTTGTAAACGGTATTGGTTTTGTTGGTTTTGGTTTTGGTTTTGAGACAGGGTCTCAGTATGTTGCCCAGACTGCCCTTGAGATCCTAGATTCAAGTAATCCTACCTCAACCTCGCTGAAGTAGCTGGAATGGCAGACACACCCCACCACACCTGACTTGATGTATTGTGTTCTAATTTTAATTTCCAATTTTTGGTGGGGGGGGAGGAGGTACCAGACCACTGAGCCACATCCCCAGCCCTGTTTTGTGTTTTCTGTAGAGACAAGGTCTCACGGAGTTGGTTAGCGCCTCGCTTTTGCTGAGGCTGGCTTTGAACTCACGATTCTCCTCTCTCAGCCTCCCAAAGTGCTGGGATTACAGGCATGAGCCATTGCACTGGGCTTCCAATTCTTGATAACTAGCATATCAAATAGAATTGATTTTAAACTGGAAAAGCCCTAGGTTCAATCTCTAACCCTAAATAAATAGACCCTGTCTCCTGTGAACGTGTTAAACTCAGTATTAGTTCTAGTAACTTTTTTGTAACTTACATCAAGACAGTTTTCTACAAAGGCCATCAATCACATCATCCAAGAACAAAGAGGTTTACATCTGCCTTTTCAATTTGCCTTTTATTTTTTGATTTGCGTATAACACTAAGGAAGCCCTGCGGTACAGTCTTGAAGTGGTGAAAGAAGACATCCTCTCCTTGTTCCCAGTCTTAGAGGGAAAGCATTAATCTTTCACCATAAAGTCATCTGGTGACTAGAAGTTTTTTGTAGGTGTCTATTATTAGATTGAAGATCCTTTTTTTTTTTTTTTTTTTTTTTTTGTGGTGCTGGGGATTAAACCCAGGGCCTTGTGCATGTGAGGCAAAAAACTGATAAAATCTGATAAAAGATTTGTTATTCAAAATATACAAAGAACTCTTAAAATTCAGCAATAAGAAAACAACCAACCACATTTAAAAATGGCCAAGCCGGGCGCAGTGGCGCAAACCTGTAATCCCAGCATTTAGGGAGGCTGAGACAGGAGAATCGTGAGTTCAAAGCCAGCCTCAGCAAAAGGCGAGGCGCTAAGCAACTCAGTAAGACCCTGTCTCTACAGAAAACACAAAATAGGGCTGGGGATGTGGCTCAGTGGTTGAGTGCCCCTGAGTTCAACCTCCAGTACAAAAAAAAATGGCCAAAGACCTTAATAAATACCTCACTAAAGAAGATATACAGATGATAGGTAAGCACAGAAAAAAATGCTTCACCACGTATCTGATCAGAGAAATACAAATTAAAACAAGTTACCACTATACATCTACTGGAATGAGTTTAACCCAAAAACACTGATACAACCAAATGATGGTCAAGATGTAGAGCAACAGGAACTTTCATTCATTGCTTATGGGGATATAAAATGGTACAATCAAGGGCTGGGATTATAGCTCAGCGGTAGAGCGCTTGCCTTGCATGCGTGAGGCCCTGGGTTCGATCCTCAGCACCACGTACAAAGCAATAAAATAAAGACGTTGTGTCCATCTACAACTAAAAAAATATTTAAAAAAATAAAAATAAAAATAAAAATAAAATGGTACAATCAAGTTAGATGACAGTTTGGTGGTTTCTTGCAAATGAAACATACTCTTTCCATGTAACCTAAAAATGCTGTTCTTGGTGAATACTGAGAAGCCAAATGATTTGAAAACATATAAACACACAACACACACACACATGAATGTTTATTGCAGTTGTCCTAGTCCATTTGTGGGGCTATAACAAAATAGCACAGACTGGGTAATTTATAAAGAACAACTTTATAAATTGAACTTCCTCACAGTTTTAAAAGCTGAGAAGTCCAAGACTAAAGCACTGATGAGGGCTGTTCGCTGCTTCCCTGATGGTGCTTTGTTGCTGCATCCTCCAGAGGGGAGGAGGGCTATGTCCCCACATGGTGAAAGGCAGAAAGGTAAGACAGCCAAATGCCGCATGAAACCTCTTTGCTAAGAGCTTTCATTGCATTCATGAAAGAGGTGCCTCATTGCCTTCATCACCTCTTATAGGCTCCACCTCTTACATGTCAGCACATTGCAATTAGGTTTCAACATCTGAACTTTGGAAGATACATGTTCTGATTAAAGTAGCAGCTTTAGTCATAGTTACCAAATCTTGGAAGCAACCAAACTTTCCTTCAGTAAGTGAATGGATAAACAAACCACGGTACATCCAGATAATTAATTAATTATTAGTCAGTGCTAAAAAGTGAGTGGACTGGGAATATAGCTTAGTGGCAGGGTGCACATTTAGCCTGCATAAGGGCCTATGTTGAATCCCACGCACCAAAAAATTAAATCAAAGAGGAGAAATATTAAGGAACAAATACAGAGTGAATGCAGATGTGTATTACTAAGGGAGAGAAGCCAATCTGAAAAAGACTGTGTACTGGATGTTCAACTAAATGACCTGGAAAAGACACAACAAAAGACAAAGATCAGTGGCTGCCAGGGGTTAACAGAGAGGGAGGGAGGGATAGGCAGAATATAGAGGATTTTAAGGGAAGTGAAAATATTCCATATTTCATTTTTTCAGGTGCTAATGTAAATTGTGTTGTATTTAACTTCACATTCCATTTGTTAACTGGAACAAGTATATAGGAAAGTGACTTTTGTATGTGAACCTTATATGAGCAAACTTGTTATAATCACTTATTAGTTCCAGTAGTTTTTTGTTGACTCAAATTTTCCTATAGATGATCATATCATCAGTGAACAAAGATAGTTTTATTTCTTCCTTCACAATATGTATAACTTCTATTTTCTTTTTGTGTCTTATTGGATTAGCTAGGTCTTCCAGTACCATGCTGGAAAGCAGTGGTGAAAAGGGACATTCTTGCCTTGTTCCTTCCTGATCTTAGTGGAAATATTTCTCATCACTAAATATAATTTTAGCTATAGGAGCTTTTGTAGATATTCCTTATCAAGTTAGGGAAGTTCACCTCTAATCTTAGTTTACTGAGTTTTTGTTATGAATGGGTGTTAGATTTGTCAAATGCTTATTCTACATTTATTATCACATGATTTTTCTTCTTTAGCCTGTTGATAGGATGGATTACATTAATTGATCTCCAGTATTGAACTAGCCTTACACACCTGGAATAAAGCCCACTTGGTTGGGGTCTATAATTCTTTTTATACATTCATGGGTTTTTTTATTTTATTTTTTAGGTCCTAGGGATTAAATCCAGGACGGTTCTCCCACTGTGCTACATCCCCAGCCCTTTTTATTATTTTGAGACAGGGGGTCCCTAAATTGCTGGGGCTGGCCTCACACTTTATCCCTGATTATTTTTCTTTGTTTTGAAGTCTACTGCACCTGAAATTAATACAGCCTGCTTTCTTTTGAATAGTGTGAATGTGGTGTATTTTTGTCTACATGTCTCAGTCTGTTCATGTTGCTATAACAAAATACCATAAATTGGATAATTTACAAAGAACAAAATTTATTTCCACATAGTTCGGAGAGCTAGGAAATCCAAGACAAAAGCACTGGCCGCTTTGGTATCTGCAGAGGACTGAGGTTTCTATTTCCAAGATGGCACCTTGAACACTGTGCCTTCACAAAGAAGAAGAGTGAATGCTGTCCCTTTCGATCCTTTTATAAGGTTACTAATTCCATTCATGAAGGCAGAGCCTTAATGATTTAGTCACATCCTAATCCCATCTCTTAACACGATCATATCTGTAATTGAATTTCAACATCTGGGGACACAAACCATTTACTTTTAATCTATATTTGTCTTTCATAGACAAATTAGTTTCTTATAGACAACACAGTGTTGGATCTTTTTTTGATCAACTCAGACATAATCTGTATTTTAATTGGTGGTTTTAGACCACTTATATTCAAAGCTTTTATTGATTAATATCTATAACATTTGTCATTATTTTCGTCTCCTTGTTCTTTGTTCCTATTTTCGCTTTCCATTCTTTTTCTGTCCTTTGTGGACTGAGGATTTTATGATTGCATTCTTTCTCTTAACATACCAGTTATACTTTTATTTCCCACTTTTTAAGTGGTTGCCCTGGAGTTCACAATATATATATTTACAACCAATACCAGTCACCTTTCTTTCACTAGCTGTAAAATGGAGTAGATAATCCCTGCTAACTTCTAATTTATCAGGTGGTAAACAGGCGGAGGGTATTTAAAGAGATCTAGAATTTTCTAGTCCACTGCTCTGCCGGGGACGCACCGTCCACCGACAGACTCGGGGTGAGGAGCGCGGCAGAGCCACTGGCTGGCGCACCTGCTTCCAAATAATGAAACTGTGGTCGGACCTGGATTCTTCCTCTAGAGCGCCGCTCCAGGCAAGCCCCTTCCCTTCCAGCCAAGCGGAGCAGGTTTGCGTTGAGCCCCCAGTCGGACGTGATACCTCCTTTTCCCCCAGGGGCCATCTAGACCGTGAGCGAACCCTCGCGTAGGCAGCGCAGGCCAGGGCGGACCGTAAACTCCGAGAAGGCCGGGCGAATGCTGGGGAGCTGAACTTGCAGCGCCGGCTGGGCCAAGTCCACGTGTGCGGCCGCGCCCCCTGATGGGAGACCAATCAGCGCCCGCCTTTGCCGCGAGGCTGCCCCCACCCTGCCGCCACTCTGCGACCCTCTGCGCAGCTCTGGGCTCCGGGGCGACGGCGACATGGCGCGCTGCAGGATCTCCCGCCTCTCGGTCCGGGACGTGCGCTTCCCCACGTCGCTCGGGGGCCACGGCTCGGACGCCATGGTAAGCGTGACCTACCGGCCCAGGCGCCGCCTGCCAACACCCAGGCCCGCGAGTCGCGGGCTTTACGTTGCTTCTGTGAAGTGGGAAGTGGATGCGCGGGGAAGGTGGACGCTTTTCTCATCTCTGAGCAGTATAAGTAGCCAGAAACTCTCCACCCTCCTGTTTTCTTTTTCTTCTTCTTCTTTACTTTATTTGCCGGCATTTGAAATGTCTTGCTTTTACTTTTTCGATTCACGTTTTCCTGGAAAGGGGAGAAGGCTTATTGTACAAGTGCAAAAGAGTTTTGTAGGGTCCCCATCAAGGAAACCAGAGAAAACAGTGCTAACAGCTTCCTCGCGGAGAGCTTGATGGGGTTTGCAGTGATAGAGACCAGGAAGTCTGGTGCTGAGAGTTTGAAGTGGTGATCCTGCCCCTGCTGCTACTTGCTGTGTGCCTTGGAGAAGACCCAGACTTCTCTGGGCCTTTTGGGTCCGTCTGTGAAAGGAAAGGGTGACAGTTGGAATGAGAAACAAAAGCACTGTCACAAGCGGCATGCGTAATTAATAATTACTCTGAGGCGGATTGTCTTTAAATGCAAGTGTACGTTCAATCACAACAATCATCCAATATAATTAACTAACGCAAAAAGTATTGGGCGGTGCTGGAGCACCCCAACCAGCCTTTGATGCACACTAATCAAGCACTAAAGGTAAGTTACACTATTCTAGGGTGGTTAAGTCCTGCTTGCAATTCACACAATTCTAGGGCAACTAAACATTACAATTCACACAATCCTAGGGCAACCACGAGCCCCAAAGTACCTCCGATGCCAGGTGACTTCTCTTAGCCAAAGAGCAGACGTGGTCCTCGTCTTCAGCTGATGGCTGGACGTCAGGGAATGGTGGAGCTGACCCAGTGACAAACAGCAAGGTGGCCGGTCTCACTGATGTCCTTGGAGCAAGACCCAAAACTATAGCAGGGCCAGCAGTTTCAAAGCAGTTCCAAGTTGGTGGTGTGGACCAAGTTGGTCGTGTGGGCTGGTGATTGGTTACACCCAGTAAAAGTCAATGTCCATTGGTTATGTCCAGTGAGATAGTATAATTGCCACTGGGCCCTCCTTCTGCGCATGTGCATGGGTTGAGCCCCCTATCAATCGTAACCAGTAGGCCTGCTGTTAGGTGCCCCTCCTTGCTCCTTTGTAAATTACATGGGCTGGGCCCCTTTGCAGCCCTCGACTGCATGGGTTGGACTCCTTTTTCGGCCCCCAGCATTGCAAGCAGGTACGACTAAGCAAGTCAGTGGCTGCTGTTCCTTATGGCCAGCACCCAGTGAGTCCCCTGCATGTCCAGTCATGTCCATGGCATATGTTCCTTACAAGCACCGGAAAAACTCGAGTCACATAAGGGGACCTTTGTGAAATTATTGTACTTAGAAACTTGGTTAGGAAAGATTTGTCACTGTAAGGAGATACGCAAAATATTGAAGGGCTTTTTTCTCCTTAATAATAATGTCAGAGGGACCTTCCTTCCCACTCCCAGCTGTCTTAAGTGGTGTTCCTAAATATAAAGTGTCTGAGCAGGAGATTTTCCCCCCCAAAAAATGTGCTGGGGGTCCATCCCTGGGATTTGTGGCACACTAGGCAAACACTGTACCACCGAGCTACATCCTCAGCCTCTGAGAAGGGTCTTCACAGGGACTGTTCTCCACTGGATCCTCTGGTGAAATGGCCACAGTAGAAAAAGTTGACTTCGCATGTAGGGAATGTATAGAAACTTGCCCCAAAGTAGGAAATAATCAAAACTAGGAAAATAGTTATTTGTAGGGATGAAGGGGAAATGGGGTGAGGAGAGGTACCCAGGGAGACTTTATTCACACTGTGATGTTTACTTTCCCAGCTGTGTAGATAGCAGATTGGTGTTCTTTACCTTCTTTCTGCTCTTTATGAACCTGAAATGCTTTATAAAAATAGTTCTCTCAAAACGTAATAATATTATTAAATGCAAAAGAGTATCCCTTATTCTGAGATTAACATCTTACTGCTTTTTGAAAATGTAAGTCCTTTCACAAATGATATTATGATAAATGACTTTTTAAAAATCCAGTTCATGATCCTTTGTGGACCTCCAAATAAATATTTGAAATTTTACTGGTTTGTAAAAGTACGAACACCTAGTTGAGTGCTACTGCATTTGCCCCTTTGAGCCTTGACATCTGTGAGTAAACCACACAGTCTAAGCCTAGGCTTTCTAATCTGTAAAATGGGTACAGTGGTATCTACTTCATGCATGTAAATGAGATGCCTGAAAAGAGCTGACACAGAGAAGGTCCTCAATAAGAATTGGCTATAATTTACTATTTACATGAGAGGAAACTGAAAGCAAAAGGAACTCAGACCTAAATCTGGCTTTGAATTTGTGAGGTGTTAAGATAACCTGTTTTATCGTAGGAGAATTTAAGAAATAGCATTTGTTTCTGGGACTGAGTGGTGTATGACCTCTGGGTGAGGAAAAATTATATGATACCTGTATTGCAATTGCATAAATACACAAGCATTTCTCCTCAGGAGATAGAGTGTATGTTATGTGCTGCTTCCCAAGTGTTTAGTAGAACGTGCTGCTTTGCAGTTTTCCACGGTGATTGCTTCATTTGCCCTCTGGTCATGCTGAACTCAGCACTTAGCAGAGCAAAACTTCCTGATGAAAAGTCTGATATTTTTATAAAGGAGCCCTGAAATTGCCCTCAAAATATGTTAAAGCAGAGGTTCCTGATTATTTCTTACTGGTCTTGTTAGAAACATGCAGCACTCAGGCCTTGCATATATTTACAAATTTCTTGCTCCCCAGCACTCACCAAGTGCACAGAGAACTCCATAGCTGTGAGCTCACAGCCCAGCTCCAGCTGCCCCTGGCCATCGCCTTGCAATATTTTTTCTCTTATTTGCTCCTTTTCCTTTTTTCCTGTTATTTGCTCCCTAGTCTTGTCCTTCCAGCAGTTAGAAGATGTTGCCTACTGCATCACTGAGAAGACTGAAGACAATCATCCTCTTGTCCCCATCTCTGCACACCTGTCTCCAAAACAATCCCTGTCCTCTTTCCCTTTATTCTTTATCATATCTTGCTCCAAAATGAATCCATTCTCCTTCCTTTATTTATTCTCAAAGCTCCCATTTGTTTTTGTTTTGTTTTGGTACCAGGGATTGAACTCAGGGGCACTCGATCACTGAGCCACATCCCCAGCCCTATTTTGTGTTTTATGTAGAGACAGGGTCTCACTGAGTTGCTTAGTGCCTCGCCATTGCTGAGGCTGGCTTTGAACTCGCGATTCTCCTGTCTCAGCCTCCCAAAGTGCTGGGATTACAGGCATGCGCCACTGCACCCAGCTTCAAAGCTCCCATTTGTATCCCCTTGCCCTCCAGCATTTCCATCTTCATTCTCTACCTTTCCAATGGTTCTCTTCCATCCCACATGGACAGAGCTTTCTACATCAGAAGAGTCTGAATTTGATCCTGATACCGTTCTAGCTCCCTTTGGTTTCTGCCCCTCATCCCCAAACTTGAAATTACTGCTCTGTCTGTTGCCTTGACCTTTACATCTCCTTCCTCCTTAATATGAAATTGACTACTTTTTCCTTCCTTCGCTTGGAATTGCCTTCAGTTTTTTCTTCTTTCAGTGCCCTTTACCCTCCGTGCATTTCATACCTTTTACTGCCTCTTCCTTCTGCATCTGTCTAGCTCCCAGCCTTAGCCTTCTGACTGCCTTTTCTTCCTGCACTGATCCCCTTCTTCCTTCTCCAGGGTTTTCCCATCTCACTGCACACTCCCATTAAGATACCTCTCTAGCCAGGCATGATGGCACCCAACTGTAATCCCAGTGACTTGGGAGGCTGAGGCAGGAGGATTGCAAATTCAAGACTGGCTTTGGCGATTTAGTGAGACTGTCTCAAAATTAAAAGAATAAAAGGGCTGGGTATTGAGTTCAGAGAAAAAGCACCCCTGGATTCAATCCCCAATACCATAAAAAAATAAAAATAAAAACAACGGAAAACAACAACAAGATGGGTTAATTTGTCTTGGAGCTTTACTTCTTTTTCTTCCAGTGGTATCTGAACTTGCACCATTGTGTTTTCATCCCTGCTATAAACGATTGCAGTGGAGATCAGTCCAACTTTATGAAAGAGCTTTATGAAACCTTGGCTTGTTCAATTTTAAGCTGCTTTCAACCTAACTCTGTTCAGTGAGCTGTGATTGAAAATTCTTGGATTTAAAATTGAGCTGAGAGCTGGGGATGCTGCTCAGTGGTAGAGCACTTTCCTAGCATGTGTGAGGCCCTGGGTTTGATCACTAGCACCACAAATGTTAATAATGGTAGTGACAATAATAATAATATGAAATTGAGCAGAGCACCATTTGTTTGTTTGTTTGTTTGTTTATACCAGGCATTGAACCCAGAGGCACTTAACCACTGAGCCACATCCCCAGCCCTTTTTTTACTTTTTTTTTTTTTTTTTAATTTTGAGACAGGGTCTTGCTAAGTTGCTCAGAGCCTTGCCAAGTTGCTGAGGTTGGCCTTAAACTTACGATCTTCCTGCCTCAGCCTCCTGAGCCATTGGGATTACAGGCATGTATCACCACACCCAGTTGAGCACCTATTTTTTATATCATTGCAAATTGGCACTAAAAATGTATACATCTGGGGCTGGAGGTGTAGCTCAGTGGTAGGGGGTATGCTTTAGGAAGCTCTAGGACCTGTTTCAATTTCCAGCACCAAAGGAAAAAAAATATATGTTGTACTTATTGAACTGATGTGAGTCATTCAGGACTTTGCTTTGGTCCATTCACAGCTCCTACACTTTCTTTGGGGTGCCTTAACTCCTCCATCAGATTGGATCTCTTCTTGGCATGTCCCTTATTGCATTTTCTGTTTCAGGTGTCATTCTCATGTTTATTTCCTGGTTTCTTACATTTGCATTTTTGGGGTATGGGACACCTTTCCCGCAGCATACAGACCCAGACTACTCAGCTGCCTACATTGTCCTAGAGACTGATGCAGGAGATGGACTCAAGGGATATGGAATTACTTTCACTCTGGGAAAAGGCACTGAAGTTGGTGAGTTGATTCTCTTGAGGTTCTAAATTGCTTCATTTTTCATTTAGATTCCAGTTCTGACCTATTTTTCTCTGTATTTACACTTCTCAAAGGGATTAAAAGCAATGCTTCATGGTTTCTTATTTTTCTGGGAGAAATTAAAAGGTGACAGCATTTGGCCTGTCCTCTTGCAGTCATCTATAGACATGGGAATCTGGATCTGTTTCTTTGTCAAATGATAACTACCAGAATGCTATTCACCTGCTCTTAACTCTTGGCTTCTATAGAACTTTGAGACCCTGAACTAGACAAGTGACCAAGGGTGACAGAGGGAGCAGATGTGAGCTCACACAGCAAGGTTTATTGTGATGTGCACTGTGAGTCTACCTAGTTTTCAAAATGTTTCACACCAAGTTACTTTGAGGGGCCAATTCTTTGTGGGGCATACTGAGTCATGTTCAAGTCATTCTTCTCTCCCCCGTTTTCCTAAACTGAAGACACTGAACATAATGTATACTTTTCTCAGCTGGCCAACATCTTTAGTGATGATGTTGAACTCCCTTATTTTTTAGAGATGAGGAAACTGAGGCCCAGAGAGCTACTCAGCTACTTCCTAAAGCACTTGCTCTCTAGAACATTTAAATGCAACTCTTGTATGTATACATGCACATGCTTTAAAATTCAAGAAGAACAAAAAGGTGAAGTTTGCCAGATTATTTTCAGTGGATCATTACAGGCTGAAGCCAAATCATGATAGGATGAAAAGTAAGTGTCAGGGAAAGGGGTGAAACAGGTTATCTAACTTGCATGGCAATATGACACTTTCCTCATGGATATTTGCTCCATCAGCACTCTAGGTAGCTGTAGGATAAAAGTCTTGCCCTATGGAAAGATTTTAATATTGTCAAGCAGATGAAAGGCAGTGTGCATGTGTGTGAATGACAAGGGAACCTTTCTGGAACTTTCAGTGAATACCACCAAAGTAGCTGCTCCAGCTCCTCCCAGGCAACTAGCAAGTCATGCAGATCTGACATCCCACAATTCAGTCCTTCTTTAGATTTCCCTTGAATGCTGCTATGTATGTAGCACTCTGCTGGGCACTGGAAAAATATTTTTTTTTTTAGTACTGAGGATTGAACTCAGGGGTACTCAACCACTGAGCCACATCTACAGCCCTATTTTATGTTTTTTATTTAGGGACAGGGTCTCACTGAGTTGCTTACCACCTCGCCATTGCTGAGGCTGGCTTTGAACTCGTGATTCTCCTGTCTCAGCCTCCCTAAGTGCTGGGATTACAGGCATGCACCACCGGAAAAGTAATTTTAAGGAGAGAGACACAGAAAGAAGATGGAGCATACAGATTTACTGGAGAAACAGACACAAAAGACAAAATCAGTCTGGGTGCAGTGGTACAGGCCTGTAATCCCAGCTACTCAAGAGACTGAGACAAAAGATCATAAGTTCAAGGCCAGCTCAGGCAACTTAGTGAGACCCTGTCCCAAAATGAAAAGAGCTGGGGATGCAGCTCGGTGGTAGAGTGCCCCGGTTTCATTCCCCAGTACTACCAAAGGAAAAATAAATAAAAGAGTATCATAGTGCAGAGTGAGAATTGTTGCAAAGAGAAGGGGTTACTTTGCTCTTACCAGGCTTCAGAGCAGAGGTGATGCTTTGAGGCAAGTCTCAGAGTAAAATAGGAACTCAACAGGCAGATGGAAGAGACCAGCAATGATCCGCCCCCCTCCACACACACCATTAACAATTTATTGTAAAAGTTTTCCCAAGATAGTGACCACTGACCAGGGTAGTTTTTTGGTTTGTTTGTTTTTGGTACTAGGGATTGAATCCAAGGGTGTTTAACCACTGAGCCACATCCCCAGCCGTTTTTATATTTTGAGACAGTTCTCACTAAGTTGCTTAGGGTCTCGCTAAGTAGCTGAGGCTGGCTTTGAACTCACAATCCTCCTGCTTCAGCCTCCTGAGTTACTAGGATTACAGGCGTGCACCACCAGAGCCAGCTCCAAGGTTGATTTATGAGCTGTATTTTAACTTCTCAAAAGCTTTAATCGTCCCTGTCTGTATGTTGAGCACTTTATGAAGCTACTGTCTTTCTTCATACTACAAACCACACAGCATGGCCCCTGAAGGTTTCGTAAACCACACAGTAAGCTTACAAAATAGAGGCAAGCCCCAAAGCCACTCTGTTAACAGCCAAGATTTTGAATTTTGCTACCTTGGGTACACAATGGAGGGACCCTGAGCACAAAGATAATAAGAAGCTCTTTTCAGGTGGTGCTGAGCTCAGTGTTTAGGACCTTCCCTGACATCTCCCCACACTCCCGGCCCCACCAGCTGTCCCGAGGGACATCTTGGGCAGTGGTAAATCAACTCTCCTATCTTTATGGCATGGCTCTTATGTGCTAATGTTGTTGGCTTCCGCCTTTTTGAGACCACAGCCTGAAAGAACCCTTTTTAACTTTGACCTTGCTACATATTTCATATGACTCACTGCAGTCTCATTCGAAGAGATACATGGCACTCACACAAAAGATGAAACATTCCATTAGCTCATCTCCATTCTCCCACAGCATCTGTCAGCCTAATCATTCTTTTTTTGTGAATATTTTTTTTAGTTGTTGATGGACCTTTATTTTGTTCATTTATTTTTATGTGGTGTTGAGAATCAAACCCAGTGCCTCACACATGTGAGGCAAGCATTCTACCACTGAGTCACAACTCCAGCCCAGCCTAATTCTTCTTTTTGGATTAAAAAAAAAAAGGAGAAAAATAAGTATTTTCCTTGTTCCATAAAGAGTGCTATGTGTGAGAGGGAGGGAGGAAAGGTTGTAATTTAACGTATAGAATAGATCAGTGTTGTTTTTGTTGGGTGATTTTTAACTCATTTTTATTAAATTTATTTAATTATTAATTTTTCTTGCTTTCTTTTTATGTATTTTAAATGACTTAATTTTTTTAGAGTGGTCTTAGGTTTGCATTAAAATCAAGCTGTGTGGTCCCACCCCACATACCCACAGCCTCTCTTATCATCATGTACTGCTAGAGTGATTGGTACCTTTGTTATAATTAGTACCTTTGTTATACCCACATTGACACATCGTGATCCCCAAAAGAACATAGTTTACATAGGGGTTCATTTTGGGTGTCACACATTCTGTGGATTTAGACAAATAGGTAATGATGTGTATAATGTAGACTGAGCTGTTAAAAAAAATAGGAAAGGAAAGAGGGGTTAAAAAGGAGGAAATTTTAAATAAACAAAAATATAGTCATGCCACCACTTGGGCTCAGACACCCATGGTCATCCACAAGTTTGCTGAGTGAACTTTCAGTGCTAGAGGTTGCCACAGAATCAAGGTCCAGGAGAAAACCCTTGGGTTTAGTCAACAAGAAGCTGCTTTTCAAAGGCCAATTTTTTCCAGATGAATTTCCACCCATCCCATCATGCACGCATCATGAATTTCTCCATGCTGAAGTCAGACCACTATAACCCAAGTTTCTTTTTTTTCCTTCTCTTTTGCCTTTTAATAGTGTTTTTGCCTGAGTACATCAATATCAGTCACTACTGATGCTTCATAGAACTATAGTTTTTTACAAATTTTAATTTCTTTTTTCTGTTATTAGATACATATATTTTTTTAAATATTTATTTTTTAGTTGTTGATAGACCTTATTTTATTTATTTATTTATTTTTCTGTGGTGCTGAGGATCAAACCCAGTGCCTCACACATGCTAGGCAAGTGCTCTGTCACTGAGCTGTAACGCCAACCCACAGATTTTAATTTCTAAGCAAGTAAATACCCATCTCCATAACCCACTGAAGCAAAAAGCTTCCAGAGTCTTTTCTTATACTTATGAAAGTCAAAAATGTCCTGGAGGTCAAAAAGTGAGATGACCACTGGCAGTTATGGCCAGTTGTGACTGGGCCATTTCTTGCCCTGACTTCCCAAGGAGCCATTTTAAGAGAATTTCAAGCACCAGCTGTACGAGAGGCTGACTGCAGTGGGTTTTTGTCCACAAGTACAGGAAGCTCTGGGTGGTAACCTGTTGACTCCCAGGTAGAGCCTTTGGTGGTAGTGATGGATGGTTGTGATCTTTTGATATTGGTGTTTTGATTTGGGGAGTTTTTTGTTCTGTTTTAGTTTGGGGCTTGGTTTTGTTTTGTTTTAGCTAGTATCATTAGTTGGTGTTCCTGTTTGGGATGTGTAGTGAGAGCAGTCAGAGTAGTGTAGTGTTACAGGTCCTGCTATGAGACTGCCTTCACGGACCATTATCAGGTCCTGAGGGTGGCTTTGGCCAGGTGAAACTAGACTGCCATCTCCTCACCAGGACAAAGGTGATAGTGAAAGTCCTGCCAGAGCTAGAGCAAAACATCCCCGTCCCATCCAAACTAGATATGCTGATGGCCACAGAACACTGAAATATGATCCAGCTCTTTCAGGTCATTGAGACCATCGAAAATATCCATAATCATCATAGAGCATGCAAAAGGGGTACAGCTCCAGCACCTCACCCTGGATGCTGATGATATGCAGGAGGAGGCCAAGAAACAGTTCAGGCAGATTGTAAGATTGAGAGGGCCTTGAGCACCTAGATCTGAAGGCCAAGAACATCCTGGTGGATGCCAGAGGCAGCATCAAACTCTCGAACTTCAGCCTGAGCCCCAGTTCATGACTGAGCAGAAGCTGAACAAGCTCTGGGGCACTCTCCAGTACCTTGCCCCTGAAGTCACTGAGAGGAAAAAAAAATATGAGGGCCCCCTGGTAGACATCTGGAGCCTGGGTGTCATTTTGTATTTGATGGTCCCTGGGTTGTGCCCATTTATGGGGCCACTACTAAGCAGCTGAAGGAGGTAATCATGCACACAAGGTACAACATTTCCCAGCATGTTTTCAAGGGTGCACAGGGCCTTGTCGATCAAATACTGACAGTGGACTCCATGCAGAGGCCCACGGTGGAGCAAATTATGGGTGGGGCACCCATGACTGAGCCGTCACCCAGTCATTCTAGTGATCCACTCCCCTAACACCTAGACTCTACAATTTTAACAGTCATGTTTGACATGGGTTATGACCCATATATTACCTGGGTGTCCCTGGCAAATTGAAAATAACGATGAGGTGACGCCTTCATACCTGATACTCCAGCGCCAGATAACCCAGAGGCAGGCTGTATGTTCCAGGTGGCACCTGTGCATCAGCAAGATTGGGCCTTGCCTAGGCCCCATGGATCCTTCCAGTGTCCACCCGAAGAAGAGTGCCACTAAGCCTGCCCTTCCACCTTCACCTTGCCCTGTGAGCAGCAGTTGCCTGAGGAGGCTGAGCAGTCGGGGCAGAAGGGCAGTGGAAGAGCCAGCATGCCTGCCATTCATCACT
>PVHX01002588.1:0-15291 GCA_004024805.1 Geosciurus inauris | reverse complement strand
CCTATGACAACAACAAGAACTGGAAAGGGGTGACTAGGGAGATCACCACCTGCATTCAGCAACTGCGTCGTGGCCAGCATTCAGGAAAAAAAAAAAAGTGGTTCCAATGAAAGAAGGGCAGATATGTACTAGATTCAGGAACAGTGGGCTCCAATGAAAACGGAGAGCTGAGATAAAACCAACGGACAGCCAGAAGACCCTGAGCTCTGTGGATCCTGAGTCATGGCATGGGCATTGGTAACATGGACTAAACAGCTGCAGGACTGTGGTGTGCAAATTGGCTCAGGCTTCCCTGCACAGATTCCAGCTAGGAGCACATCTAGATCCACCAGGAGTCTCCTCTGCCCCCACCCGGGAGAGGCATCAGAGACTTTTCCCTGGGACACTTCCCCCTGCTCTGCTCTTCTATGTCTTTCTCTCATGCTTCTGGGATAGCAAAGATGCTTCTTAATAAATTTCTATTTTTTACAAATTGTATAATAAAATCAATATTCCAGAGATTTTTTTAAAAAAGGCAGGTAAAGAGAGAAGAAAAGAGGGAGGCCTCAGGGCAAGGCAGGAGCCCAGCAGCTGTCCTCTCCAAGGCCTGGAACACTGTGCCTCCCTCTCCTGTTCAGTTTAGATACTTGCTTGCCTTGAGCCGTTGTAGATGGAGACTAGCTCCTCTTGACCTAGTATAGACAGAGATGCTCCCCTTGAGCCAGTGTAGACTTGATCTACTTAGAACTGGTTGCTCTGGCCAGAAGGAACCCCTTTCCTGGTCTTCAGGCCCCTTCCTGAGGTGTGTGGAGAGGGTGGGTGGCAGCTGGGCCACTGACTTGCAGGCGTCTCCCAGCAGCACTCCTCTCCACAGTCTCCTGGGATGTTGCGCTGCCAGGGAGCCAGCAGCGGCCTCACAGCCCAAATTTCTACTGAATGCAGCAAATTTGAGTTAACCTCTTATAGCGCCTTTATGTCAAGCAAGGAAAATCCACATACTATAGATGAATAGCTCAGTGTGGCTTCTTCATCTTTTAGAACCATAAAAGATGAGCTCATCCTTAGCTTTTGTTAGATGCATCTTCTGTTGTGATGCAAACCACAGGCTGCTTTAGTCAGTGGCTTATAGCAACAATCAAAAACATGAGGCCAAGGTTGAGGTAGATAATAACATACCTCACTGTGAGTCACTGACTGACTCTTCAGATTTTTTTTAAATGCGAGAACAGCATCCACCAAGGCATGAGAAAGATTCTGTCTTTTCACAATTCCAGGGGATGAATACCTGAACTGGAATGATTGTGTATCCCATTAACAAAAGCCCTAGAGAACCCAGAATGGCTGGTTCATCCATTAGCAATGTGCACTCATCTGAGAGTTGTCTCACATAGGCCAGGCACATCCTGAGAGCATGTGGTACTACTTTCAGAATGTCTTCCTCATAAGGTCTGATTGATAGTAAACCCACATCCCTACAATTATCCTATTAAATGACCTAATTTTTTTCCTATGGAAACAGAGCAGTACCATACAAGTTGATGAAAATCTTCTGTAATAAATTAATAGCTTTGGGGCTAAGTTGATGGCATGAGATGACTTGAGTTGATTATCTTGCTGATGTACACATAAACTATATGTTTTATAGAATGAGTAGAGGATTAGGGCTGGGGTTGTAGCTCAGCGGTAGAGCGCTTGCCTCGCATGCGTGAGGCCCTGGGTTCGATCCTCAGCACCACATACAAAGCAATAAAATAAAGACATTGTGTCCATCTACAACTAAAAAAAATTAAAAAAAAAAAAAGAATGAGTAGAAGATTAGAAAGGTCTTTCTCATACAATTTGTTACTTTACTTATTCTTTTTTTTTCGTTTTTTCTTTTTTTTGTAGTGCTAGTGATCAAATCCAGGGCCTCAAATGTGTTAGACAAGCCCTATACCACTGATTTACATTGTATGCAACCCCTCTTGAGCTTAAATAATGTAATGAAGCTTTTCAAAGCACCAAGAGTAAATAATTGATGGTAAGGTTGACCCAAATTAAGTTTAACCTTCAAATTGTGTATGAAAAATGTAGTATATCCTAAGTAAGCTAAAAGTAAGAAGTAGGTTCAGTGTGTATGTATATATAAATATGCTGACTGAAAATTCATTTAATTTTAATAGTGTATTATGATGTTATAGATTGAAGATATTTTCAAAACTTGACAATAATGAAAAGATCTTTTGTAGCCAGGCGTGGTGGCGCATGCCTGTAATCCCAGCACTTTGGGAGGCTGAGAGAGGAGAATTGTGAGTTCAAAGCCAGCCTCAGCAGCAGTGAGGCACTAAGCTAATAGGGCTAATAGGGCTCAGTGGTCGAATGCCCCTGTGTTCAATCCCCAGTACCAAAAAAAAAAAAAAAAGAAGAAGAAGAAAAAACATTTTCTCCTTTTTTCCTCTTTTAGTTCTATAAGTCAGGGTGTTCTTACTCTTTAGGAGCAATTACACTAGCAGGGTTTGGCTTTGAATCTGATTGAACACGTTACAAAGTGAATAGGAAAATAAGTTTTAGAACATTATTTAATCTTGCAGATCTGCAGTTTTGTTTTGCACATAACAATCAATCAAACATACTTGCTTTATTCAGGAAATTTAGCTCAATATATAGATTCAGCTGTTCTACTTTTGGGGATATTAGTTATGACAAGCACAGAACAAGACATGCACATTTTGGAGCAATATTACATAGCATTTACCTTTGATACTTCACGTATTTTTCATAAAATGTCCACATTAGTTTGTGGTGTTTTCATCTCTTAATTTATTGGCTGCACTAATATATTTTAATAAACATCAATAAAAATTGAATTCTTTTTAAATAGTTGTCTGTGCCGTGAATGCCCTTGCCCACCATGTGCTTCACAAGGACCTCAAGGACATTGTCAGTGACTTCAGAGGCTTCTACAGGCAGCTCACCAGCGATGGGCAGCTCAGATGGGTAAGGGACCTGTTTTGTAAAAAGCTTATAATTTACTAAGTACTAAGATGTCCTTTGATTGCAGCAAATGTAAAAATAATAATGGCTGTACAATTTCTAAGTAAAGCATTTCACTCAAATAAATTAGGGCTTGAGCCATTTAGATAATCAATATTTTGAGATAATCAGTTTCTTTCTGTAGGACTTAAAGGGGTTTTTTTTGTTTTTTGTTTTTTTGGTACTGGGGATTGAGCTCAGGGACACTCGACCACTGAGCCACATCCCCAGCCCTATTTTGTGTTTTAAGTAGAGACAGGGTCTCATTGAGTTGCTTAGCACCTCACCGTTGCTGAGGCTGGTTTTGAACTTGTGATTCTCCTGTTGCAGCCTCCCACGATCCTGGGATTACAGGTGTGCGCCACTGCATCCAGCTAAGACTTAAAGCTTTTGACTCTGATCTACCTCATTGCCCACTCCGTAGATTGGAAACAGTGGTCTCGAGGATAAAGAGCTGAATGGGCAACCTTTCTTTGGGAGACAGAATGTGAATAGTTTTGGTGTTGTGGCAGAAGTTATTAAGAAGAAAAATAAGAGCAAAGTTAAAAAAAAAATAGGACATAGTGACGCATGTCTGTAATCCCAGCAGTTTGGGAGGCTGAGGCAGGAGAATCACAAGTTCAAGGCTAGCCTCAGCAACTTAATAAAGCACTAAACAATGTAATGAGACCCTGTCTCAAAATGAAAAATAAAAATGGGCTGGGCCTCAGCAATGGCAAGGTGCTAAGCAACGCAGTGAGACCCTGTCTCTAAATAAAATACAAAATAGGGCCAAGGATGTTGCTCAGTGGCTGAGTGTCTCTGGGTTCAATCCCTGGTACCAAAAAACAAAAAAGAAAGAAAGAAAGAAGAACATAGTACCTATCCTGCAGGTAGGCTGGTATCCACCATAAGGTTGAAGCATGAAAAAGTAAGGTTCTAGAGAAAAGTTTTCTTTTTTTTTTTGACATTTTTTATTGGTACATTTATAGTTGTGATGGGATTTGTTGTTGCATATTCACACAGGCACACAATAAGAATATAATTTGGCCAATATCATTCCCCAGCAATATCTACCTCCTTCCTCTCCTCCCACTCCCTGGTCCCTTTCCTCTACTTCTCTCCCTTCAATTTTCATGAGATCCCTCCTCTCCCCTACATCTTTCTTTTCCTTTTTCCTCTCTAGTTGCCACATAGGAGAAAAAACATATAACCCTTCACCTTCTGAGTTTGGCTTTAGCATAAGAATTTTTAACACAGTAAGATAAAGCCAATAATCTAGACTTTGCCCTTATCTCCTGATGCCTCATCTGTCTTTTCCAAACTCTGCTAGTCTCCCATCCATGCACAGAGAGGGGCACAAGAGAATGCACTTTCCATATTGCCTTGGGTTTTCTTGTTTACTTTCTGCAAAGCAAGTTTATCTTGCCTTGAAAAAGTGTCATCTTGAAGCTCCCACTGGCCAAATCTGGGACAACTGTAGTATCAGAATAAATATGATAGCAATGGCATATCAACTCACTGAGTGACATAAGAAACTATGAAGCTGGGTGTGGTGGCACACGCCTGTAATCCCAGCACTTTGGGAGTTTGAGAAAAGAGAATCGCGAGTTCAAAGCCAGCCTCAGCAACGGCGAGGCGCTAAGCAACTCAGTGAGACCCTGTCTCTATATAAAAACACAGAATAGGGCTGGGGATGTGGCTCAGTGGTCAAGTACCCCTGAGTTCAATCCCCAGTACCCCCCCCAAAAAAAGAATCTATGAATCTATTCAGGTAATAATCAAAGGAAAACTCATTATTATAGTAGATTACAAACTAATGAGTGTAAAATGAATGATAATATTAGGAAATCACCATATTTCAACCATCATAGCCACAGTTAATTGAGGCAAGATTCACAAGTGGATGCTTAAATTTGGGGTCAAGAGTCATTTCCTTATTTAGAAAAGAATACTGGTATCTTCAGAGTGGAAAAACTGAATGAACACTAGCTTACTCAGGTGATGAAATTTAATAACCCTAATAATAAAACAAAATGACATCATCACTTATGCAGCATTTATGCCAAAAAAAATGTATAAACTGAATCTAATCATGGAGTAACTGCAGACCAACCCATATTGTGGGATACTTGGCAAATCATATGGCCCCTACTCTTTAAAAATGTCAGTATCGTCAAAAGAAAAAAAAAATTTGTTCCAGATCAAAAGACATTAAACAGCCATGACAACTGAATACAACATGTGGTCCAAGACTGGATATGGATCAAGGTAAAATAAGGTAGTATTGGGAAAATTGGTGATATTTGATTGTGGATTATGAATTATGACTATGGACTATCTTTTAGATAATAGCAGTCCATCAATATTTTATTTCCTGAATATGATCCTTACGCTGTTGTTATGTAGGAGAATGTCCTTGTTTTTTGGAACTATACACCAAAGTATTTAGGAGTAAAAGAACTTGCTATCCGAAACTTTACTCTCAAATGGTTTACTAAAAGAGAGATGAAAAGCAAAGTTTTTGTACTTTTGCAAACTTTTCCATTGGTTAGAAACTGTTCTCTAAAAAGCATAACCTTGAGGTGAATTTCCATTGCTGTCTTTTCATTCCTTGGTCAAAGGATGGAAGTGTCCAGACTTACATGACTTCATGTCTACGAAGTGCTGCTGTTTTCCTTCCCAGATTGGTCCAGAGAAAGGTGTGGTACACCTGGCGACAGCAGCCATTCTGAACGCGGTGTGGGACCTGTGGGCAAAGCAGGAGGGAAAGGTAACTCATCTCAGAAGCACAGCAGGACACCTGACTTTCTCTATGAGCAGCCTCTGAAGACCAAAGTCAAGTGCAACACAGGTCTCCAAAAGGAAATACTGCGATCCTTGATTACTTTCTCCCCTGAGCGATATTAGCAGTAGTTAGGAAATTATAGGATTAGGTTATAAAGAGCCAAGGAGGATGGAAAGGGACAGCAAAGGTGACAGATTAAGAAGCAGCAGGAGACACGGGCAGCATTAGAGGTGAGTGGGTGGCTGGGTGGACCAAAGCTCTGATAGTGGGAGTTTGCCTCTGGCACATTCACTATCAGGACAAAAATGGACGTTTTATGAATGTGTTTTATGTGTCTTTTTTTTTTTTCTTCAAGCCTCTGTGGAAGTTACTTGTGGATATGGTAAGCCAATTCTTTAATGTTGTAATCATTTCTAAATGAAATAGATTTTGTGGATTACTTGACTTTTGATAATCAGTAAGTATATTCAAAACTATAGATCTTTAGTCTGTAGATTACTGATGGTAAAGCAAAAACCAGTAAAATATAATACTCCCTTTCTGATATGTGAAGTAGCAGCTCTACTTATGTAGATGGGGTGGTATGTCAGGAGGCAGCGAGTTAAGGTGTTCCCCTGCGGGGGACATATATCATGGGATGCAAATTCTCTCCACCTCCAGTGCTTGACAGTGAGGACTATGAGAAGATCATCATAGAACCTCTAGGAACCTCCCTGAATTAAAGACGAAATGCGAAGAGCACCTCATAAACTCTCTAAAGTCAGGTGTTACTATTAAGACATCATCTGGTTACTTTGACTCCAAAAACAAGATCAGATCATGGCAATCTGTGCTGTGCATTTCCAGCAGGGAAGGAACTTAACACTGATTCTGAAGTTATGCACTTGGTGTTTCCTTGCTTCTTGACCTGTTTATAGCAGGGACGAACCTGGCTGCTAGGAAGGAAAATTCCATGAGCTAAAGGATAGTGAACCTCTGACTCAGGCAGACCTAGCTTTGAGTTTGGTTTTCACTACAAACAAGCTGAGTGATTCTGAGCATATTAATTAGCCACTGTGAGCTGCAGCTGCCTTAGTGTGGTGTCCGGTGGTCCACAGATTCTTATTTGGCAGGAAAATCAAAGAACACCATGGCCTTGAAGACCAGGAGACCTTACTCCATCTGCAGGCAGGTGAAGAGAGGAGGCTGTCACATCTGCCTGACATGGCCAAGGGTGCATGGGGTCCCTCTCAAGGGGAAAGATATGAAAAGGTCAGCCTTTTATCTGAGGTATATTTAGTGACCACCAAAACAAGGATCTGAGGCATATCAGAAAGGTGTCCAAGATCCCACCTGACAACTTTCCAGTTTTTTTGGATCCTGTTCCCTGTTTCAATGCTACTTCTCTTTAAAAAGCAGAATCTCAGCCAGGCGCGGTGGCTCATGCTTGTAATCTCAGCACTTTGGGAGGCCGAGACAGGAGAATTGCGGGTTCAAAGCCAGCCTCAGCAACAGCGAGGCGAGTTGAAAGAGCATTAAAGATCTTTAGCAGCTCTGGAGGAGTATTACTAATCCCTGCATGACATTAGTGGCAACAGAGCTACACTTGTTATTTTTCCCCTCTTGGCTGGAGTGGGGAGAAGACCCAGTATGAGGCCTAAGTTGACTGTGGCCAGAGCACTGAGCAAGCAGAGGAAGAAAAGCTGATCTGGAGCAAGTTGGCCATTGTCCAGGAAGGTCAACACATTCCCATTCCACTCTCTTGCTGTCAGAGAAGGAAATTATCCCCACTTGCCAGGAGAAGAGATTGCCAAGGCCACAGTGCTGCTGAGCAGTAGGCCTCAGACGACTCTGAGTGACCCAGCTCTGAGAGCAGCCTTCTCTCCTCCATACCAAGCTGCTCCAGGACCACCTTCATCCCCTCGCAGTTCACTGCAAGGTCAGCCTGAGGGTTGAGCGGGTGGATAGAGGGATGCCAGCACCATCTATCTGTTTATGTTGTGCCAAGTGTTTGTCTTGTGCCAGGGCCTCTTGCTGGGAAGCCATGTCTTTGGGAAAGAACAAGCAGAGGCAGGGAAGGAAGCATCAGGGCATGAGGGACTGAGAGCTTGCCGGGGGCAGCAGTGAGCCTCTGAAGGACTCCACATAAGGAACGGCAGGACCAATTTCACTCAAATCCCAAAGGTCCCTTCCTGGAAAGGATGAGTCCCATGGATCAATGTAAGTAGCTTCTTAGAAACATAATCTGCCTGTGAATTGACTGAGGCCTTCCCCTTCCTGTCCTGCTGCAGGATCCCAGGACGCTGTTGTCCTGCATTGATTTCAGGTATATCACTGACGTCCTAACTGAGGAGGACGCCTACGGTGAGTCATGTTCAAGGAGTGGGCCTGGAAGCTTCCTGGTGTATACTGAGATATACATGAAGCAGCCACAGGCCCTGCTGGATAAAGCACTGCATGGTGCTTTCTATTTTTTTTGCAGAAATACTGAAGAAAGGTCAAGTTGGTAAAAAAGAAAGAGGTGGGTGGTAAGAAAATTTCCTTCCTTGCTTGTTCTAGCATTGTTCACTTTTGAGTATCCCTGTCTTCTGTGGGTGCCCATTGTCCTCAGATGCACTGTGCCAAGCCGGGCAACTCGGGGGCCCGAGGCAGGAGGATCACAAGTTCAAGGCCAGCCAGATGCACTGTGCCTAGCAGCTAGGCCCCTAGTCAGAATTGTGGATCTAGGTGAAGAAGCCACCTAGGTGTGACCTCTGGCTGCAGGGTTCACTTCAGCCACAGCTCACAGAAGTTTGGCTTTAGGGTTGTACTGTAGGGTAGGGAGGGACCCTTGGGGAGTGGGGCATTCAGAGAGGGTATCCTGATCACCTGGACTTGACACCCTAATGGGCTGGACTTGTGGCAGGGTGCATGTAAAGGGCACCCAGAACAGCTGGATTCTCTGGGGACAGCAGCTTAGCTACAGACAATTCGAATCCAAAGTTCCCTGGAAAGTGCAAGATGCTGACAAATGTTGTGTTTTCCAGAAGAGCAAATGCTGATGCATGGCTACCCTGCCTACACCACGTCCTGTGCCTGGCTGGGGTACTCGGATGACACACTGAAGCAGGTGGGCTTTTTAACCTGGTTTTACAGACAAGCTGAAGCGGAGAAAGCAAACTGGTTTTCATCTACCACTACCACTGTAGTCATACATCACCTCCAACAACAGATGTGTGCAGTTTTCTCCCATAGCAACCAATGCTCTAATCCCTGTGGGCACCACGGGTAGCCTACAACTTAATTCTGACACTGTCCCCTGGAGTTAGCATCAGGCGCCACAGGTTATTGGCTTAGGCTCACAGGACTTCCCCACTTCAGATGTCCGTCATGCAAGTCCAGGTTGTCACTTGAGCTTTTGACCAACCATCCAGAAAATGGAGATTTCCATACAGCTCCACCAACCCATCCCATCCCCCACTGCCCTTGAGTTTTATCATTTGCTAGAATGTCCTACAGAGTGCAGGAAAACATTTGTTTACGTTACTGGTTTATTATGAAGGATATAATGCAGGAATAGCCAGGCAGGGGAGATGGATGTACAGAGCAGAATATGTGTTAGGGACACCCAGACCAACCCTGAAGCTCTCTGGACTCTTTGCTTTTGGGTTCTTCTAGAGGCTTTGCTAAGTAGGCATGTTGATTACATCATTGACTATTGGCAATAAACTTAACCTTCAGCCCTTCCCCTCTCTAGAGGTCTAGGGTTGGGGTTGAAAATTCTAACACTTTAATTAGGGACTAGTCTTTCTGGTGATCAGCTATGAAGGGTCCCTCTTTAGGTTCACCTCATTAGCATATAAAAGACACTTCCCACTCAGGAGATCCCCAGGGTTTTGGGAGCTGTGTGCTAGAAAAATGGGGCAAGGAAGTGGAGGAGGCAGATACCAAATCACAGAGGCTTTTCTGGGAGAGATTTATAATTTCACTGTTAGCTTTTCCAAATCCTTGATCTGAGGCTTCCTTCAGAAAGTACTCATACATAAATGAAAGTCAAGCCATTCACCTGTTGAGACTGGGACTCTGACATAATGAGTCCCAGCTCAGACTCTAGAAGATGAGAGACTAGAATTTGATTCACAAGTAGAGCCATGTACCATTGTGTAGGTGATTTAACCATTGCTGAGCCTCAGTTTCCTCACTGTGAAATTCGGAAATAATAGCCTGTGTCTCAACGGGGCAGTTTTGAGGATTCAGATGAAAGTTGTAGGTTAGCATCCTGTGGCTGGCACATGGTATACAGATGGCACATGATTCATTTATTATTCTTTCTCATTATGTTATACTCACCTAGAGTCAAGAGAGACAGAGAGAGTCTGGCTTCTCTTTGTTGTTCTTTTATCCATTAGTTCTATGGCTGCCACAGAAAATCCTGGCTAAAAAGGATTAGAAGGTCATTCATGCTACCTTCCCCTTCTTGGATTGTTGTGACAGTTAGAGAAATAGTTTCTATAGAGACAAGGAAGTCTACCACTAGAAAGAATGGTGCTCTGTTGGCCAAACTGCATCTTTTTTTTTTTTTAGTTGTCAATGGACCTTTGGTTTATGCATTTATTTATATGTGATGCTGAGAATCAAACCCAGTGCCTCACACATGCTAGGCAAGTGCTCTACCACCGAGCTACAACCCCAGCCCCTCCTTTTAATTTTGACAATACATAATTGTTTTTCTGATTTATGCTATACCCATTATGTTTGTGAAACTCAGATCAGAAATGACTGAAGTGCCTAATGTCAGGCCAGGGGAACACAGTACCTTACACCATGTGTGTGATAACAGGTACTCCTCTTTTCTCACAGCTCTGCGCAGCAGCGCTGAAGGACGGCTGGACAAGGTAAGTTATTTGTGTGATAGTGGACTTGACCTTCTCAGCAGCAGGAAGAGACTCAGTGGAGAAGAGCCAGGGACTAAACAGCACCAGCAAGGCCAGAAGCAGTATGGCACATAGGGACATCAATGCTCCAACGTAGGCCAGAGTTCTCCAAAGTTAAGATGTGAGTCTCAGAATGCTAGAATGTCACATATAAAATAGAACTTGGAGACTGTTTACTTCAAGCAGCTATTCAGAATAGAAATCCATTCTATTAGATGAATCATAAGGCTTGGTTCAGCATTTCTGGACAGCTCCCAAGGCTACCAGCTTAACTTTGAAAGCACTTTTCCATTGCTTGAGGGCATTAAGTGTTAGAGAGGTCTTGAATATCAGCAGCCCTTTGTTTCCAAGTAACTTTCAGCCATTGGTCCTAGTTCTTCATGGAGTTTTCAGGAGCCAGGCTTCTTCTCTTCCACTGGAGTAATGGCCCTCCTCTCCCCCAGGCCACCTCCTGATCAGACAGAATATCTGCACTCCTCCCTCCTTCATATGTGTGGATATGGACCCCTGAGAATCCTAGGATCTCCCTCTGAATGAATCGTGGTTGTTAGTGACCCCAAATCCTGACACAGAGTAGGAGTAGCAGAGACTGTCTTCACTTTGGATCCAGCCACTGTGAGTCCATGAGTATAGACAATATGGCACCTTTTACCTGTCTTGTGATTGATCTGGCTACTGCCTCTCCATCTTCTCAAAGTGTAGTCCATGGAGCAGCAGCAGCACATGGGAGCTTGTCAGAAACACATAGTCCAGTCCTCTCCCCAGTCCTGCTACATTGAAATCTGCATTATAACAAGATCCCTAAGTGATTCATGTGCACACTCAAGTTTCAGAGGTGTTGGATTCTTTTTAACTCCTCAGCTAAAGAAATAAAGGAGGCAGCATAAAACAATAGAAAGAGCCTTTGGCATCTGATAGAATTGGAATCAGATCTTGCCTTCCCCCTTATTCCCTGCAAATACTCACTGTGTGATTCTGAGCAAATTGCTCGTTCTCGCTCCACTGCATTTTTCTCTCCGTGTAAAATGGAAATAATATTAGTTCATGGTTGTCCTCAAAGTTGCCATATGTAACAAGGACCAGCATGAGGTAGGTTCAGAGCAGGTGCTCAGTGCAGGCTTCCAGCCTTCCCCCAGACTCAGGAGAGTCTAGAGCAGTAGATCTAGTGAGTCAGGAAGGCTCCAGTAAAATTTCATGGGCCTCGCAACACAAGAAGCCTGACATGCAGAGGCTGTGGCCAGCCAGCCTCTCTCAAGCACCATAAATCATGTAGTTGAAGCCCTAACGTGTATAGAAATGTCTTTAGAGGGCACAGTATTGAGCTCAGGAAGAAAAGGGCAATAGGTGCCTGGGTATGTGGGAGCTGGGGATTTTTGTAGGCAGAGACGTTGGGCACTTAGGGAGGCAGAAGAAGGAGCTTGGGAAGTCCAGGCTCTGCCTGGAGCAACATTCAGCAGCCATTGCTACCCTTAAGTGTAGCCTTGATACTAGGATTGCACAGGACATAGAAGCTAATGAGCGAGAGCACCTGCCAGTAGCCTGGCAGTGTGGCCCCTCCTCCATATGACAATGTCCACATTCTTGTCAATGACACTCCTGACAGCAAAGTCACAGGGAACATATGTAGAAACTTCTATTTCCAGAGCATGATTGGACATCAAGACAGATTAAGGAGCTCCCTGCAGGTGTCAGATGTGGTATGAAGGAGACATCTGCAGGGAGCCCGAGGCCCCACTCTGCTATTCCTCAACTCTGTGGCCAAGTCCCTTTCCCTGCCTGGGCCTTAGGCCACTACACCAGGGGGAACAGACTAGCCCCGTGGCCTTTCTCCCATTGGGCTCATTTAAGATAAAGCCCTCTGTGGAAAGGGCTTTAAGATAAAGCCCTCTGTAGGTGCTTTATAAATCAGACTCTTGATTTGCGTTTTCTCAGGGTGGCTTTCTTGTCACACGGCATTAGCCCCACTCTCCTCTTTAGTTCTGACTGTGACATTTTGTAGTTCTAGGAAAGGGGTTAAGAGTGAACGTGAGGCTGGGTAGGTCAGGAGGTAGTGGTGTTGGGTCAATGAACTGGGGAGAGGGTGGAGGGGGTAGTGGTGGTGAAGTTAGAGAGTGGAATGAGAGAGAGGGGCTGGAGCGGGTCTTCAGCACATACACACACCCAGTTCTGTTCTTTTTGTTCTTAATTCCTTAGAGATCTAACTTCTCTCTCTAGTTCCTTAACTGCAGGTAATTGAAAGTCATTGCCTTGATCCTGAGTACTGAGAGATGCAGTTTGCAGGTTTATTTTCAAGCCACCTGTCTAAAGATTGACTGGAAAATAGCAAGAGGTTACTGGAAAATGTAGTCTGTGGATTATTGACAGAGAAAGTCACTTCTGTAGAAAATCCAGGAGCTTCTGCCAAGTCAAGGCAGATACAAACTACCCAACCAAATATATTTATAGGTTTAAAGTAAAGGTTGGGGCTGATCTCCAGGATGACATGCGTCGATGCCGCCTCATCAGAGATATGATCGGACCAGAGAAGACTTTGGTAAATGTCCTCTTACACCACTAAGATGTGGCAGCCTTGCACAAAATCTTTGTACAGGGCCAAAACTCATTTCAAGCAATAACTCGTTTCAAGCAAGAATTAAACACATTGGGAATTTAAAAATTTGCTGTCAGAAGAATTATGATTCTGTGGCCTTGCAGTAGGTGAACTCTTTGAAAAAGAAAAAATAAGGGCTGATACTTTTTAATTTTCTAATTCTGCACAACAAGCTAAATAAGACCAGGGTGAGAGATTGGTCCCTCTTGCTAATATGAATGAACCTGAGCAGATAGGTCCCCCATTGGCACCCTGATGTGTCAGTCATTAATTTCTTACATAGCTCATCAGCTAGGCAGCTTTCAGGGAACCAGTGTGAAGAAGTATTGAAACACTGGCTGAAGTAAATGTGAGGATTGGTCATTCCTGACTGTGTATTGTTATGAAACAGTTATTATATGTAAAATATTTTCACAGAAGGAGGTCACAATTGGATCTTTTTTAATAAAGTTAAAAGGCTTGTTTCATACATTAAAATTCAAGTTTGGAGTCCTTGAAGTGGCAGCAAAATCAGAAGTCCCATTATTTTATACATGAGTTCATGCTGCTTTCGTTCCATGAGATCATCCTCATCCAAATAATTATGATGAAAATGTATTCTGAGTGTAGTGTCTTCTGCTTCTCAACATCCTGTGGAAGAGCTCACACACTTAGCACATTCTGTAGATACGGTTTCCTTGTCTATCTTCTCCAAGCGTGGGAAGGCTGATGATAGTGGGGGTGGAGGGGCCTCTCTCAAGCTCTGCATGCCCAGCACCTGGCTTCCAGGCAGGGTGGCAGTACACATAGATCCAGGGCTGGGAAGGTGAGGCCTGAACTTCAATTCACCATTGACTTACCTTACTGTTCTTGAGTAAGTTTCTTCTCTGCATTTCAGTTTTCTATTTATAATGGGTTAATATGAACTGCTTCATAGGGTTTTTATAAGGATTAAATGAAACAAAATCCTTGAAGTACCTAGGGAGGCAGGTGTTTCATTAGGTAGTTATTTATTAATGTGCCAGACATATGGTTGGTAATAGTCAATAAGTAACTCTTGAGCAAACTCAGTATTGACTGCACCATATGATTCAGAATGTGATAAAATGGTTCCAACAACAACTAACACTGCGAGATACTCCTGTCTGGAGAGATGGAAGCGGGTGTCTATATGTAAACTGGGCCTGAGTTTCAGGGTGTAGCAAGCACTTCTCCTGACCAAGCCCAAGGCACTTCCAGACATTCCAGTCTCCATAAACAATTTGCATCTTCTCAAAAAAACAGACAGTATTTGGAGCTGGAGTTCGTCTTTTTTTTTTTTTTGGTACTGGAGATTGAACTCAGGGGCACTTGACCACTGAGCCACATCCCCAGCCCTATTTTGTGTTTTATGTAGAGACAGGGTCTCACTGAGTTGCTTAGCACCTCACCGTTGCTGAGGCTGGCTTTGAACTCGCGATTCTCCTGTTTCAGCCTCCTAAGTGCTGGGATTATAGGCTTGTGCCACTGCGCCCAGCTTGGAGTTCTAGTCTTAATGGCTGCTCTTTGGCTCTTTTTGTTTGAGAAAAGAGCTGCATGTGCTGGCACTCAAAAAAGAAAATGTCAGGCAAATCTTCTCAGTGGTTGGTAGTATTGAGTGACAATGTCTCCTCATTGGGAGTCACCCCTGCGGCAATGTGAAGGCTCCTTCCTTACAGATGATGGATGCCAACCAGCGCTGGGATGTGCCCGAGGCAGTGGAGTGGATGTCGAAGCTGGCTGAGTTCAAGCCATTGTGGATTGAAGAGCCAACATCCCCTGATGACATCCTGGGGCATGCTGCCATTTCCAAGGTAGGAAGACTGCCGCTTCTGCTGCTTGGGACATTTACTTTTTTGTTTAGTTTTCCAGAATGGTCATGGAAGCTCCTAAAATTTCTTTGCTTTTTCCCTTTTACATTTCCTTATGGAATATTTGACGTAATTGTAACATGTGACAAGTAGAGGAGTTGGAGACGGCACTTCCATTTGAGAAAGAAAGTTGCTGAAAGTTGAAAGGCTACCAGCCATCCAAAAATTAATAGATATGGTTCT